>CAJHQQ010001001.1:0-124039 GCA_905132885.1 Moricandia moricandioides | reverse complement strand
AAGCATACTAATACAATGTGGCCACACTTAGAATATTTTAGTGTAGTGGTTCAGAATGTTTAATACTCGTGACATACCAGGGTTCAACTCCTTTTTTGTGAGCTACAGAGTTTTTGTTTTGCTAAATAAGCTACAGAGTTCAACTCCTGTTATGTTCTTTTTAATAAACATACATATCCTTTCACGAATTTTTCTGTCAAATGTTATGTAATATATTGCGTATTTTTTTTTGAGAAAAGGGTTTAATATATTATGTACGTAACAATATGATCTTTTGGTTGACAAAACAAAACAATGTAAAATCAAATGGTAAGAATGACCATTTCAATTTTATGCCAAATTAGCTCGATGTCCATGATTAATCACGTTATGGTAGTCAAGTTATGTGTTTTTATTGTACCAATTACTGTCTATTGATTAATTATATTGTACCAATTAAATTATGTGTTTTCTGTTTGTTGTTTTGCGTGGTGTATTGTAGGTATTTGAAATTTCGTAATTTTATTTGCTTTAACAATATTAACTTTATCATTATATTTTAAAATTTTAGTTAATAATAAGTTCTTAAAATTGTCAAAATTATCACATTTTAATTATTTAAGTTAATTACAATCAAAATTATTATTAATATTTAGTTATTAAATTATAAAATAGAAAAAATATGAATAAAAATAGTGTGGGAATGTGTTTAATTTTATTAGACAAAACTATTGTAAGAGTTAAAAATGAAGTGGATGTTGAATAATTAAGTGGAATAGAGAAAAAATGATGTAGAGTGTTAAAAAGAGAAAATGAGGGCGTTGAATAATTTTTTTTTGTCAGATACCCATTTATCTAGACCAAGTTCTTGTTAAACGAGATGATTCTCTGAAGAGTATCCATGTGTGTATGTTTCTGATCTATATGGGAGAAAATATCTTTGAATTTTTGCCTTTTTCGCTAGTGAATCCGCCTGCTCATTTATGCGAATATGAATCAGATTCACGTCCTCAAAGTCTTCATGTGATTGCTAGAACACATCAATCTCTTACGCCAAATGTTGGCCAATCCATCAGATTTGCAGTCATATCCACTAGGCCCGAGCAGTCTGTCTCGAACTGGATTGAAGTTATCCTCATGTCTCTCATGCATGAAGCTGTTAAAGTAAACCTTCCATCTCAGCATGTAGGGCTGAGAGGCTTCGGTCACACACACATATTCCAAAAAATTCACTACCTATTTGATTCTTAAGACTCCACCATAAGCCACTGACATTGTTATTATCGATCCAAGAAGCATAAATTTGAAAGGCAGGGGCTCGAGGTATCCAAGGGGCCACTGTCTCAACCTTTGCAATATGAGGTTCCTCATGATCCTCCTTCGCTTCCTCCTTTTGATTAACCTTTCTCCAGCATTCTATTTCGAGGGAAGCAAGTTGGAGAGTCTCAATCTAGAGATGATTTTTTCATTAAAGAGTTTGTCATTCCTCGCATTTCAGATATACCAACAGATCCATGGGAATGTGTCAAATTGTAGCTCAAGTGGAACCACCTCTTTTCTCTTCTAAAACAGAAAGTTGATATTTTAGTATATATATGTACTCGAAAAGTAACCTAGAAAGGATGGATAGTCCACACGTGCTCTGAAAGTCTGTGATGCTCGACTCGAGAACATGGTCTTGCATGAGTTTCAACTTGGTCGATCTAAGTAGATATCTAATTTTAACTGAATAAACTCTTAAATTTGTGTTGCTCCAAACATATTCATCCAAAACTAGCGAGTGAGAGGGTTTCAATCTCAAAATTAAAGACATAGTTTGAGGATGGGAGAACTCCCGTAAAAAATTGATGTTCCACTCCTTGATATTATTCTTTATAAAATAAAGAACAAAGAGTTGAATGATCTACAAACGACATGGTTCACGGGTTTAGGTGGTCGAATAACTGAATCTAGGATCCACAATTCATTTCAAAACCTCATATCTCAATCGTCACCAATGATTTTCTGTAAATTCAACTTGAGTAAATTCTTTTCTGCTATGATATTATGCCATCAAAAAGATGGTGAGTACATTCGCTCATCTTCTAAAAGAGAGCCGTAATTATAATATCTTCATTTCATTACACGTGTCAGTACAAACAACATGAACTGAATTAATCTCCATAATTATTCAGCAACCTAAAATTTCAATCTAAACCTAAAAGTGTACCCCAATTTCAATCAAATGCAAAACCAACCTACAAGGGTGATAAAAGTACTATTTAACCCTTATGACTAAACAAAAAACAGAAGTGTATTTTACGTTTCTATCCTTTGTTAGTCTACACGTAACAGAAAGAAGTCTACATAAATGTAGACCTCGTACGAAGTCTATTCACTCGGTAGACTTGTTATGTAGTCTACATCATAATTTTATCTAATAATTTAATTTTAAAAATATATAAAAATAATTGTTGTAATATTTTTAACTAATCATTAATATAATGGATAATATGAAGTAAAAAAAATAAAATTTTATATAATTAAACACTTTTAAGGAACATTTAGGGTTTGAGATTTTTGGTTAAGTGGTTCGTAGACATATTATAAAGTCTACATATATGTAGACTTTTTTTTCAGTCTACACACAATTTAACCTAACCGGATTTAACCAATATAATTTGATGATCAAATAAAACATTTACGGTTTGAGATTTGTGGTTAAGGGGTTCGTAGACATATTATAAAGTCTACATATATGTAGACCTTTTTTTCAGTCTACACACAATTTAACCTAACCGGATTTAACCAATATAATTTGATGATCAAATAAAACATTTACGGTTTGAAATTTGTGGTTAAAGGGTTCGTAGAAATATTATAAAGTCTACATACATGTAGACTTTTTTTTCAGTCTACACACAATTTAACCTAACCGAATTTAACCAATATAATTTGATAATCAAATAAAACATTTACGGTTTGAGATTTGTGGTTAAGGAGTTCGTAGACATATTATAAAGTCTACATATATGTAGACCTTTTTTCAGTCTACACACAATTTAACCTAGTATATAAATACGATTTTTCAAGCTTTTCAGGTAAAAAAAAAACTAATCTTCGCCGTATCTCTCTCTAGGCGATTTCCGGCGAGATTTCTGGTGAACTCGATCCACGCAGTTTCCCATCCGCTTCGTCTCTGTCTCCTCCATTGCTCTGGTAAGTTAAATGTCTCTTTTTACCTCTCTGTTGATAAAAAGTGACCACCTTTACCTTTTTCTCTTTTCAGATCTGAGCCGGCGACTTCTAAGGAACAGTGCTTCTCGTCCAAATCTCTGTTTCCGGTCAGTATCATGACTTCTACTTCATCTCTCTGTCCTAACCAGCAAGGGATTGTGCTTCATCTTTCCAACGTACGTCTCTGTGTCATCTCTATCTCTTGTTTAACTAATAACCTAACAAGCTCATCTTTGTTTACTAACCTTTTAGTTTCTTTTGATTCAGATCTGAGTCGGTCAGTCTTAGATCTATTTCTCTAACGAGCATTGCATCCTCTCTAATCCATTTCTCTGCTTCCGGTGAGTCTCCTTCATTTTGAAGTGTAGTATGAAGTTTCGAATTTGTAGACTGAAATTTTGAATTTGTAGACTGATATTTTGAATTTGTAGACTGATATTTTGAATTTTGTAAATTAATATTTTGAATTTGTAGACTTCTCATTTAAAATGATGTTTTGAATTTGTAGTACACTGATGTTTGAATTTATAGGCTTCTCGTGTAGGCTTTATTTTAAATTGTAGACTTCTCGTGTAGAATGCACTTATATAATTCTTTGTTTGTGTCTTCTTGGTGCATGTTACAAAATGGATAAACCTGATTTCCTATCGAGGTTGTATACTCTAGGGAGGAGCTCAAGAACTGTGAGTAACAGACAGTTGTATCAGACTTTTGTACCATACATATGGTTGTAACAAACTTATGTAATTTGCTTGCTGCAGACTGAAGTATTAGTCTTCTTTTACAGAAGACTTTTATAGAAGTCTGGTACTCGACTATATATCAAAATATCATCATTTGTATCAGTATAGTACTCTTCTTTCAGATACTTTAATTCATTTTCGACCAAAATTACAATTCCAATACAATCCAGAGATTTACATATTAGTCTTTCTTTATAAGAGACTTAAAAAGAAGTCTACTTTTTGTTCAAGAAGACTAACATGTTGGTCTGCACGACAGAACGTAACATTAGAACTCAAAGTAATAGAAAAATTAAGACCTACGATTTCAACAAAAGTTCATCAAATAAGACAACATCCAAAGCGACAATACAGTTGATAAGTTAAATATATAAGACATAAGACAACATCCAAAGCAATAAGACACCATCCAAAGCAATAATACAATTGATCAATTCAACACATAAGAGATAATACATAAGACAACATTCAAAGCAGTAAGACAACACTGGTTTAACTTAGACAGTTTGGATGTGACCTGGTTGTTTGCACTGTGACAATTAATGTAGACTTATTAATATGTCTACATTTGTTTCCTAGCAATATATAGCAATATAGCAAAATCAAAAGTATTATACTTTCATAATTACAACATTTTTTCTATCCAAAATCACTCAAACCCATTAGGATTAACTATTACACACTTTCAAACGAAAAAATTGTGAAAACATTTAATGCATAGTACACAAATTAACTTTTAATGTAAATTTCGAAATAGACTCCATGTTCAGTCTACAACGCTGTAGACTTTCTTTTCAGTTTACATCCGTAGACGGTCAGATAGGTCTACTTTTTGGGTTAGTTTTTGCAATTGACCATTTTACGGGTTACTTTTTATAGTTGAAAAAAAGTTGTGATTTTATTTAACCAGACTTCGTTTTCAGTCTACAACTTCAAAAAGGTTAGTTTTCGCTATTGACCAGAATTTTCCAGGATTTGACTTTCAGAGGTAGACTAAATATACAGTCTACATGTTTTAATTTTTTTGAATGAGGTTAGTTTTGTAATTGACTATGTTTGACTTTTTAGGGGGTAGACTGAAATGAACGTCTACAGATTTGTAGACTTCGAAAGAAGTCTACTCTCAAATCCGACGAGTCAGTTTTGCATTTGACCAAAATAAAAAAATAGACTTCACGGGTAGTCTACATTTTTTTTTTCGGGAAGAGAAGACTGCATATGAAGACTACATATTAAAAAATATATATATATTTTTAAAAAGTTTTAGTCAAACACAAAACTAACCTTTTCAACGCAGTCAAAATTTTAGTCAAATGCAAAACTGACCTCTTCGTAGACTTATGTTGAAGTCTACGCTTCGTAGACTTATGTTGAAGTCTACTTATGAAAAGTCAAAAGTTCATTCAAATGCAAAACTAACCTCTTTTGCGTAGTCGTCTTTGTAGGTCTACGTACTTTTTTGTTTTTGTTGTCAAAGGTTAAGATGTAGACTGTCGGGGAAGACTACGTTACAAAAAAAAATCCGTTTTGTCAATTGCAAAACTGACATGTGCGTTGACAAATAAACTGTATTGTATGTTTACATAAGAGCGTAGACATATAAAACAGTCTACTATCGCGACACAGATCTGAGAAACGATTTAAACCATGAAAATAGTTACCTTTTTTGCAGTGTGAAGCTCGTTTCCAACCTTTTCAACTGTCCAAACTCCAATATTGACCAAAATGAAACATTTTTGACGATTCACATATGAAAAAACACGAAATTATGAAGTTTATGATTATGAAAAGAGAGATTTTTAGATGGAAATGTAGAGAAAATGAGAGGAAATGAAGATTTGCTTGTTTAGAATGAGAAAAAAAGTGGTTGAAAATTCAATTCTAAAGCTTTAAGAGATCAAAAATGGTGGTTGAAAATATTGATGATGATGGCATAGTTGTAATTAAGAAGAAATGTTTAGGGTGTATTTGGTTTTTTGTATTTTTCGAAATTAATAAATAAATAAATAATAATGGTAAATTTGTAAATAATTCAAAAACTTATGGGTATTATGGAAAATTCAATGATGAATAGTAACTAAAAAAAAAGTTGGTTTTGCATTTGACTTAAATTTTTAGGTTGTTTTTGAAAAAACCTCATATTAAAGCTATGGAGATTTCGAATAATTCTGTAAATAGCCTAACAAGTAGTGTGCTATGTATTATTTTTCTTCTCAATTACGTAATCATAATATTATAATATAAGCTTCTTTGTAACGTATAGTACCAAGTGTCTATGTGACTGTTTATGGTTTAATATATAATTCTTCTATTTACAAGTGAAAATGTCTACGTATAGCACCAAGTGTCTCTGTGATTGTTTCTGGTTTATGGTTTAATAACTCTTCTAATTAAAACTGAAAATGTCTTTATTCTTTAAACATACCACTGCCCTTGTTGTCTACACGCCACCACCATTATTGTCTTTCTCGTTTACGCATTAAATTAGAAGTTTACAGTCTACCAACCGGTTTCTATTTATTGTTTTAAGTAAAGCTTATAGCTTACAAGTGTACTAGATGATTACCCGCGCGCATGCGCGGGGTAAAATTAATATACGAATTATCATTAAATATTAATCTTGATTGTTCAACCATGATGTCATAAGTCTCCAAGCGTATAGTTATGGATCGTCGGTATAATGTTGATGAGTAGGATGATGTTTATTGATATTTTAAAAAAAACTTATTTAATTTACATTGGGCTTCAATGATATCATTCAAATGTTATAATTATCTCACTTCGATATGAAGAATCATATTTTTGAAATGATATGATCAAGTAACATTTGAGATCCATGCTTGCGCAGAATGAAGATTAATTATGTATAAAAATTATGTGTAGATAATATTATTTATTTTGTATTAATTTATATATTATGCAATAATAAATATATTGAATAATTGAGGAGCGAATAGCTATTATATATACAATTAAATTTGATTAAGAAAATAAATAAAAACAATCTTTCTTTTTATTTACAAAACTTTTTGTTGATAAAAAACAAAATAAACAATTTATTTATGTTATCTAGTATATAATTAAAATCAAATGATATTGATATAGATATATAATATATTTAATATAAATATTTATTTATTGAGGCTTGAGTTTATTAACATTTTTATATTTTTTGTGAAAAAAAATATTATTTTTATTAATATGAATATTATTTTTATTAACATGTTTATGTATTATATATATGATATATATTAATTTAAATGATATTGAAATAAATGTATATATATTAAATGAGACTTCATATTTACATGATTTTATGATCATTTAAATCTTTTTATAATAAAAAATTTAAACAATTGATCAAAACCATTTTATCGTAGATTTTTAACAGCCTTAGTAATTTATATTAAAAAAATTCAAAATATAGTTAATTAGAAAAAATCTAGATTTTTTTATCATATACTTATGTGATTTTTTAAATGTCTTTCAAGAATATAAAATTGAACAAAAATGATGGAAGATACATATATTGTTATCAAATTTTTATTATTCAAAATCATTAATTGTCACATATTTGTTAATCATATTAGGTAATTTCGTAGCTTTTATTTAAGGAAAGAATATAAATTATTATTTTATACACGAATAACTAATTTGATAATTAGTTTAATAAAAAGTATAATATATATTTAGATGAATTAACTTATTTTTTTAAGATTTTAAAAATCATTATAGTAATAACATGTGACTACAAAAAAAACTCGTATATATAGCTCCATGATTAATATATATAAGATTTCTCATTGTAGTGATAGCATAAGATTTCTCAATACTGCTTTTAAGGATTTTAATATTCCAGGATTAATATATATAGCTCGAATATTAATATGTTATAATGACATGTGTGTACCAAAATATGTTGTAATGATTCATCTAAGTATATAATTAACATATATGTATTTTATATGATATATAGTTTAATTTAAACAATATTAAAGTATATATATATATATATATATTTATTTAATCTGAATATATATTAAATGATACTTAATATTCATATGATATTATGATCATTTGTATCTTTTTATAAAAAAAAAAACATTGTTCACAAAATTTGATTGTAATGCTTTTACTGTTTTAGTAATTTATAGCTGTTTTTAAAAATTCATAATATAACATGTAAGAAAAAAAAATTAGATTTTTTATTATATGGTTAATGTGATTGTTTAATTTTTTTAATAATATAAATTAAAAAAATGATGAAGAATACAAAATATATTATCAAATCTTTATTATTCAAAACATTAATTGTCACATATATGTTAATTATATTAGGTAATTCCGTAACTTTTATTTAAGGAAAGAATGTTAAATATTCTTTTATGAACTACTAATCAATATAAATGTTAATTTAATAAAAGTATTAGTCTATAATTAGATGGACCAATTTTTTTCTAAGGATTCTGAGAATCATCCTGGTGATGACACGTCGCTACACTTAAAAGTTCTAATGCTCCAGGATTAATATATAGGGGATATTAAAATTAGACCCTCGTGAAATTTCATCCGTTAGATATTTCGTTTTCTATAGTATTTTAGAACGTCTTTGTCCTTAATAATTCATTGTGGGTCATGTGATTCAATATTTATTACTCTAACGCCATCTTTATGTTTATTTATTTCTTATGACTTTCGTCTTTATTCTCTGCTTGGGCCCAGTTTATTTTATTTTGAACTTTTTCTTTGGAATCTCTTTTCATGAGTCTTATCGTATTCATAGATAGCATATGTCATTCGCTTCCAAAAAAATCTTTAGTGAGATCAGTAAAATATATCGATATCATCATGCATACACGGTACTGTATATATAATATGGTATCATGATTCATACATGTTGAACAAGTAATAGCTATTTCATTAGTTCAACAAATGAATGTATATCATTCCCTAAAACTAAATCAAAGATTAAGGTACCATTTCACCATTTACTTATCAGTTGTTCAAAGAAAAAAAACTTATCATTACATCACACACAATCCATCATATCATACATCCATTCCATCATTAACCCCACCACAAACCCAAAATCAGAAAGAAACAACATTAACATTAAGATTAATTAACTCAAAAGACCACTAACACCATAATTAAAGCATTAAGGCTAAAACAACACACAAAAAGAAGAGTGCATATGTGGTCACCACTATGATGCATACATACATCATCATCATCACCCTTCATTTCATTTTAACTTCTTAAAATATAATTTTTATTCATCTTGGCTCGATGCCAAGAAAGTGCAGAGAGAACCCCCAAACACAAAGAGGCTCTCTCTTTTGTCACTCTTTGCAATCTTAGTGTATCTTGTTTGCGAGATTGCACTGCTTCCTGATCTCACCCTTGGAACCAGTCAAAGGGTTGTTCTCGGACAAGATCTGGATGGCTCTAGTGAACTCCTTGAAGAAGTAAGCCTGGTCCTTGGCCATCTTTTTAACAATTGGTCTGGTTCGTTTGTCGTGTGCGAGCTGGTGGTCCACAAGGAGCAAACCCTTGTTGTCTAGGATGTTACGGTAGTAGTTGTTGTCTAGTACCATGGGTGTACCACGGTCATTACGCACGTACTGGACAGCCTTTGGGTCAGGGATCGAGTCGGGACACTTGTGTAGCATGTGAGGGACGTGTTCCGGGTTCAAGGATGGGTCCACATTAGGGTACAAACGGTGCACCAGTTTCACACAATGAGTTCTTCCCACGCTGTGTGATCCTGCACACGTGTTAAAACAAAACAAAAAGTCAATCATACCATATCGAACTTAATAAAAGACCTAATCACACAAAGACTTTTTTGACTTTCGAGCCATACATGTTTGCCGGAGACTAATGAGTAATAATCAAGGAGAAAGGCAAAGTCGGTGATCGTATATCCAAATGAAACATTGGTTTTGACTTCCAAATTTTGAACTAATATAAACGATGATAAGCATTCAAATTGCTATAAAAAACTACTAAATATATTCTAAATTGTTTAAGGCTCTCAAAATCTCAGGACCGAGAAAGTAATTAATGGTACCGAGGAGGGCGACAAAGCCGGGAGTGTCGATTCCGATGGATTTGAACTTCTCAATAACGACGGAGATACTCTCGTTGTGGTCGGGAAGATAAGACTCAAGCATATCAGTCCTGCTTTTACGTCCGTCTCTCCTTCCTGTCTTCAACGGAATATGTGGTCCTCCCACCTACGCAAACCCCCACATATACATACTTTTACAAAAACATTCCTAGAAGAAAAGGAAAACAACATGCAGTTTCATAACAAGAGAGAGACACGGCATGACTTTTTTATATTTGTTTAAACTTACTGCTTCGATGCCTTCTCTTGCGGACAAGACGAGGATGTCGGAACATGAGACAACACCAGGGCATTCCCTCTCGAGAGCTTCTTTGATCTCCTCTATGTACCTGAAGTTCCTCAGACCGAAGCTCCTGTCGTGTTCTTTCTCTCCTAGCTCTCTTCTTGTAGAATCCAGCAAAAGCGACGCATCACATGACTATTCTCAACAAAACAAAACAGTGTTAAAAGATCAAACCTATAGCTATGTTACTATGTAACCCACCATGCAAAAAACTGAAAGATCATTTAAGAGAAAGAGAGAGAGAGAGAGTTGGGACCTCGACGGCGCAGTCGTGGAAGATGTTACGGAGCCAAGAGAAAGCAGTGTTCTTGTGGCGTTTGTAGAGGAGTTTGACTTGTTCACGGATGATGTCTTCAGCCTGAGGACACGTGTCCCTGTAGAAGTTCATCACCAAGCCTGGCTCATCCTCTGTTACAACTGCTTCTGTCGTTGCAGAGAGTGCCCAAAGGCTAAGTATAGCCACCACCATCATCACACCTTTTCCTCCCATTCTTTTCTCTCTTTCTTCTTCTCTCTCACTACACCACTCTTGAGTTGAGTGGATGAGCAAGCAATGCAGCGTCCTTAAATAAAAGGAAAATAGAGTTTTCTTTTTTATTTTTCAAATAAAAAAAAAGGTTTAATTAATTTGGAGGTTATATTAAACTAAGGCAAGTAGGTCAGGTTTTCACGTTTCTACGAATATTTTATGTCATTGATGATCATATACTAATAGACCATTAAGCTCTAATTTCTGAATTATTCGTGTTTATCTTTTAGAAACCAATATATAAGACTACAATAAGTGTCCTATTAGTCGTGATTACATAACGTATTGCATACATTTATTATAAAAAAAAAGATTTTGCAATGCTCTGTTATTTAAACTATTAATGTTCCTAAGTAAGTATTTATGTATGTATCACCTTTGCAATGCTCGTGATTACATAACGTATTGCATACATTTATTATTAAATGTATGTATCGATAATTATTCGTGTCTAATTATGAGTATCTCAAAATTATACTCCCTCCGTTTCATAATAACTGTCGTTTTAAAGAAGTTTTTTTGTTACAAAATAAGTGTCGTTTTCGACTTTCGATGCAAAATTTATTAATTTTATGTTGCAGTTTATTCTTTTATTGGTTGAAATATGGTTAGGTGTATAGGTAATTGTGTTTTTATATAGAAAATATGCAAAACTAATTGTTTTCTTAATCCGTGTGAAAAACTTAAAAGTGATACTTATAATGAAACGGAGGGAGTAGTAGACACCAACTTAAGATATTTTAAATTTTTGAGATAACATTAGCTGGATTACCCTGATTTTGAGTAGTCAACCTAACAACTTTAAATGTAAATGTTTCATAATTTTGGAGATCCTTGCTTAGAGCATGTTCAACCTTAGCACCCCATTTTGGAGTGTTTTTTTTTTCATTTAAAAAAAAAAAAATTAAAACGGATCAATCACGGGCCGCCACGTGTCAGTGGAACCCGTGAACAGTGCAAAAGCTGGTGTTTAATTAGACACTTTAAAAGATGGTGCTTATGATTTTGGTGGACCCACCCATTAAGCACCTCCTTTAATGGTGCTCTTAGATCATACGGATAAGATTGCTCTTGTAAATATACATTTGTATGGAAAATTTACTGTGTAAGATATTTAAAACCATATTTTATTATTAATGCTATTTGAGTATACAGTACACAGTGACAGTCTATGAGAAAATAACTTAAGTTTGTTGGAGATTTCAAAGTGGATGGCATTTTAGATAATTTTCTCTATTAGAGGGGTGTCTTGGTTAGCTAAACCAATCACCAAAGTTTTGGATTTTGGTCTCACTGAGTGCATCACTGGACCCTATGACTTACAAAAAGATCTACTTCTTTTGTCAAGACAAAGGGGGCGGCTGTAAGAAATGTAATATATGGGGTGTAATAGCGAAGTAAAAATTGTTAACGGGATGGTTTGCAATTATCTGAAATGTAGTATGTGATTGTCGATCCGATCCAGCGGATAAACCACTCCTTTGCTATTACATGGAATCTTTCATTTCGATGAAGTCAAGGTGTATTCTTATTTCTCTTACAAGGAGTATGTTATTTAATGTAAATTGAAAGTCCAGTTGTATAGATTTAATTACTTTTTCTCTGAAATTATTTATATTTACAACTAGTTTACTAAATGTAATAATTGTCAATTTGTCAGTAACGAGTTATGCTCATCCATTGTAAAGTCTTTGAATATTGATTGCATCTTGATCCTCGGGATGAGCTATTAATACACGTTCACCACTCCCTACTCTTTTTTTTTTTTTTTTTTTGGACACACACCACTCCCTACTCTTGACTTTTTCTTTCAATTTTTCAGAAAAAGAATCAAGTTTAAATCTATAATCGATTACAAGCTGCGACTCTTAAATGACACTACAATGTTTTGCGTAGTTTAAACGGGTAAAAGTGATTTACCATACACTCAAGGTATGAGAAACTGATAGTGAGCAAGTCAAACATAATTGAATCTCTAGCAAACTGGTATTAGAAGAAGATGAGATTAGCTATCCAAGGCTTCCAAGTTGCAATCTTTTGAGTGCTCCCTTCTTCTTATGTTTTAATCATGTTGGCTTAAACTTGAGTTTGGTTACACATTTAGAATAATGTTGCGTAATATAAGTATTCTTTATTTGAATTAAAGGGCGAAGGTTTACAGTTTAACTATATAAAAAGATTCAACTTAACGTTAGACATATACTATGATATTGCAAATTTATAAATAATTTATCATTGCTTTGATGATAACCGGGTACATGCCAAAAGCAAGAGGCTCTCTAAAAACACTCCTAATAAGGATTTTTAGTTATTTAATTCTCAAAATACATATATATATTTATATTAGTATTTAATTATGAAGTTCTAAATTTATAGAAAACTTAACCCAAAAGCTTTCTGTGGGGTTTCTGTAAAGTTAAGATTCTCAAAATTAAATACTAATATAAATATATACATAAACATATATGTATTTTGAGAATCCCAAAGCTAGAATCTCTTATTGGAGGTGTTCTAATCCCTATTATCTGTTTGTGAAACTAATATTTTCCTTTTTGAGTTTTGAGAGTACATACAGAACTCATTTTGATCAGAATGATTTGAAATTAACCAGCTTTGGAAATACAATATAAAAGGAGTGGAAAAGTAAATAAAACTTGAAGGTAGTACACGTATCTAAGAAAATTCATATATTAAAGTTCAAAAATGTTTTAATAATAGGAGAAGTATTGGTGCATTTACCAAGATTACATTGTAAATTGTAACCGAAGATTCAGAATTCAATTCACCTAAATATTTTTGGACATTTTTGATTGAAAACAAAAAATGAAAGTACTGTGACCACCGACACTTTTGTTCCTATATCCAAGTGTTCGCCAAATGGCACAGTGAAGGGCCCTCCTGTATTGTCGCTCTCTAGCTCAGTGGGCTCCACTCCACATGCGTGCTAAGCACTGATAAAGAAGTTCTAACTAACAAACAATTGATGTAAGATGAACAGAACAGTTTCATAACCGGCAATAATGATTGTATTACCGGTTAAGTATGTGAATCTAATTTCAGTATATGAAACTGTACTCATCCGTGCCACTGACGTTACATCCACCATGGGGTCCTGCAAGATTCAACGCCAAGACAAAAGAGTGAAAGACATTAAATAATAATTTCTGTCGCAAAACTTTTTTAAAAAAAAAGAACGGATCATGTTCTGAGTTTCCAGAAATAGTGAAGAATATGGACCCTAAGATAGTTGCAAGGTCTCTTGAATTTCATCTTTCTTATGGCTGATTTGAAAACTCGCTATATACATAGCTTAGTTTTGTAGATTCGTTCAATGGGTTTTCTCCTCTCTCTCTCTCTCTCTTTTCTTTTTGGGGTTTGAATGTTAATAAAGAAAGAAAGAAAAACTATAACGACTTCTAGTAAGCAATACAAATGATATGACTCATTATAACACTCACAATAGACAAGAGTTAGAATAGCTTCCGTTCAATAGACTAAAACGCCATTATTGGTATATCAATTAACCAAAAACCAGAAATTAATTGTATGAAGAGGTTAGCTCTATGATTATGAGCATCACCTAACCAGATATAAGAATATTGTGTAAGGACACCTAAAATCATATTGATCACCTTGGTCTCACTTCACACTAGATAGATGGGTGAACACAGCAATCAGTCTTTCTCCTTATAACACCAAAAATTGTGGCCAGGTCTTAATAGAGGTTCCTTAACTGTGATAGTTCTAAATCACATGAAAGAACCGTTAAAATGTCCCATGTTGAAAGTTTGAGTTTAACATCCTCATGAAAGATCATTTTAACATCCTAATAAAAGATTAGTCACAGGCTCGTCCTTTTGAACATGTCTAACTAATCTCACAAAGGCACAAACTAAATCATTTTATCTATTGCACAGGCTGAATTACTCCAAAAGGTGAAACCTTTCTATATTGGAAAAAATCATTTTTGACAACATTTTTTAAAGTAATGCCATTTTTGAAACGTGAAAAAGTAAGATCTATAGGCCTTTTCGGCCCAACTAAGCCCATTATGAAATCCACAAGCCCATCGTTTAGATGTATCAATCCGACAAAGTGGGGCTATTGTTTTGAATTACATGTTTCTGTGTTAAACTAAATCACTGAGTCTGATTCACACGTTATTTTCTCTCTCTCTCACACACGGCGAAGATCTGCAACATCAGTGAAAATTACTGAAAACAAATTGCTTAGGTTAACTGGTTAAGGAACACTTGAAACTTGAAAGAGAAACCTCTGAGCCACAACCATGTTCATATTCTTGATGCTCAATATTTTCTTTAGACTCAGCATTAAGGTTTACAGTAGGCAAGCGTCAAGCTAAGATTCTCGCTATTGAAGCATCCTAGAATCAAGCTATATCGTTTGGCAGGTGATACCAAGTTTCAAATTTTTTTAAGAACTTTTTAAATAGAAATGTCTTATGTGATATTTTCAGAATACACTAAATTTATTAATAATAGCAATTCTAATTAATGTCAAAAGTTTGTGTTGTTTCATCTTAAAAGTTGCATTAATTGCAAATAAGTTATCAAATTAGATATGTGTCTTTTCAACATCATCTTTAAAATATATAATTTTTAAAGAATTGTATCTTTTTAATTAATTTAAAAAAATAGTTAAAATATTTTTAAAATATCTTTTTAATATTTAAGAGTTGTGTTGTTTTATCTAAAAAGTCACATTTATGTCAAATTATATATGTTTCTTTTCAATATCATCTCTAAAATATATTAATTTTAAGAGTTGTGTGTTTAGTATTAAAAGAGTTGAAATATCCCAAAAATTATCTTCTTGAAAATTTCAGAGTTGTTTTTATTCATTTAATATATTTAAAAAGTTATAACTTTTCATTTTAAAAATGTTTATTTTCATCTTAAAAATGACATTGCTTTAAAAATATTTTCATATATATATTAACAGTGTGTTTTCATTTTAATAGTTGCATTAGTTTAAAAGAAGGTTTTAAAATGTATAAGGACGTGTCTTTTCATCCTAAAAATTGCATTTGTTAAAAAAATTACATAATGTCCTAAGATGTATATTTCTCCATAAATGTCAAAAGTAGTAACTTTTCATCCTAACAATGTGTATTTCCATCTGAAAAATGACATTACTTTAAAAAAATGTTGTCAAAATATATAAGTATGTATCTTCTCATCTTAAAAATGTGTCTTTTCATAAAAAGACTGAGATTAGTTTGGTTTTTTAACATGTAATTATTGGATTTTTAGAAAAAAATATGTGTTTTTCTACAATTATTAATTTTGAGAGTTGTGTTTTATCATTAGAAGCATTGTGTCTTTTCATAAAAAACTGAGATTAGTTATTTTCCCAACCTACAACCATTGGATAAAATATCCAAATAATCTCTTTCTACATTTTTTCAGTGCAAGTATTAAAAAAAAAATTAAAGTGGCGTAATATTTTAATAAGTGGATTTTTTAAAGTAGTTATGATATTTTAGTAAGTATCTTTCTACAATGGTTAGTTTTAAGAGTTGTATCTTTTGATAAAAAGTTGAGATTAGTTTTATTTCTCCAACATACAACTATTAAAAAGATTTAAAAGTAGTTACAAATATCCCAACCAATAAGTTTTTTTTCTACAATCTTTTAGTTTTAAGAATCGTCTCTTCTCATTATAAACACAAATTGTTTTTTAAGATTTTGTTAAAATGTCTCAATAAGTGTCTCTTCTATAATTATGTGTCTTTTTGTATGCAATAGACTACATTTTTGTAATGATGTTTCTATTCCTAATATATTGTAAAGGTGTTATCTTAGATCTAAAAATTGTAATTTTTCTTGTAGATCTTTGAAAACCTATAAATAGTCAATATCAATAAGTTTTTCATTGTAATTTTCACAAATTTATTAAAATAAAAAAATATTGTGTGTAATATTACATGCTTATAAGTTTTTAAAAGATTTCAAATGAAACATTGTCCATAAAAAATATTTGAAAGGGTCATTCGAATTTGTATCGCAAAAAATCTGAACAAAATAATGAAGTTATTAGTCTTAGTTTTTTTCTATGAACTGAGAAGGTATGTTTTTCTTTTTTTGTAAACTGCATTTCTGATTATGTATGTTTCCATGAACATACAATTCATGTCTTATATATATTTATATATTTAGGTTACAATAAAAAGAAATTATCATGACTATGTGATTATGATTATCTTAAAATATTCTTATAATTCAGTTTCCTAAATAATTTAATTATTTTTATAATATTATATATTAACAAAACTAAATATATGGTTTTTAGTGATGAACTATTACAATTTTTGGTAATGAACCATTGCAATTGTTGGTGACTATAGTCTTCACTGATAAACTATTGTAAATTTTAGTGCTAACTATTAAAACCATTGGCTAAGCATTTTAATGTTTAGTTATCAACCACCGCAACCGTTAATCTTATAAAGAGTTGTGAGCATGAAACAATGACAATTAAAAAACCATAATAATCACAAGTAACTAAAAAAAGATAGATTCATTGTTAAAATATCATTACAAACCTTATAAAACACATATAAATACAGAATTTTTTTTTATTATTCTTGTATTTTAGTCTAAGTTTAAAAAAATTGATTGAAAAATCAATAACTTCTAGAATATTCATGTCTAAATATCACATTGACTTCAAAAAATATATTTAAAAATCCAATAAAAATCATTAATGACTTTTTTAAAAAAAAATATTTTTTCAACATAGTTAATTTTGTTTAATCTTTATGTTTTATATAAACTATGACTAATTATTTTTATAAAATGAATTTTCATGCGATATCGCACTGTAATAATTGGAAACTAAGACAACTTCTTAGTTGAACACTGACTTATTATTAATTTCACGTAGTGTTAGATCAAAATCGATGTTAATACATATTGTACGTATGTTCCCGTGAGTAAACTTGACTTAAACAAACGCATATTTCTTTTAATATTTTCTCCTAAACCTAGTCCCTAGCACACACTTTCCTCAAAACATTTTCAACTGTGTTTATGTAGTACAGTTAACAGTATATTATGTATAATATTTTTCTTGCAAAGCTTTTAATAGATCTGAGACTTATTATCCGGGATTCAGATCCGATCCGAAATTCACTCCAGATCCATTTCAAAAATAGGATATTCAGGTGTCGGATCTGAATCCAGATAGTAAAATCTCCAAACCGAATTTGGATCCGTATATCTTAATTTTAGCTTCGGATATCCCATCATTTTTAAATATACTAAATTTCTAATTCTATTAATAATTCTATTTATATATTAATATTTATACATAAAATAAATTTTATAATATAATATTTTAATTTTCCTAAGTTGGACTCTGGGTTCTATATAAATTAGGGTACATATCGTATTTTATCAAATCAGGGGGTTAAGTAACAAACTTTTAAAATTTAGAGGCCTTATCTGAAAACTATACTTTTTAATGCATCGTGGTTTGGCATAACCTCTTTTGCAAGGAGACCCACGAAGCGTTGGATTGGATAGCCTAACAAATTGATTTTCCAGAAACTACAAATCGATTTGAATCTTACCCCACCAAAAAGACTGGTGTATTTATGTGTGTACGGACACGGGTTTCAGATTTTTTGTGTGATAAAATACGAAGTTATTTTCCTCATAATGAAACTATATTATATAATCTTTGTAGCTCAATAACTATACATATGCACAATTGCGTATAGAAAAACAAGAATCACAAAATTAGATTGTTCAAAAGAAATGGTTAAACATTATTCCCTCATTGAAAGATAATAACATGACAAGCTCTTTGGAGTGAATTTACATCTTCCCTCATTGAAGATGGCTTAGCAAATTAAAGTTTGAGATAAAAGCAAGTCTTTTCCTATAGTACATTTTGTTTTTGTCTTCTTGCATGAATCAGACTCTTATCAATAATTTTGGCAGGTCTTAGTAGAAATAGTACCAAAGGCTATCACTCATCTATATCTAACCCTTTTTAATTATTAATTTTTTACTTCATAGTTATGGCACCCCCCCATTAAAGTACAAAATTATTACAGCTTTTGGATCTTTATGAAACCTCTGCCTATTGTGGAGGCCTTTGATTCCTTTGAAGCAATCAATGACCTCTCTGTCTCTCATTTGCCAGCAAAGAGAGATTGTTTAATGTTGTTATGGTTCACATTTTTATACATTTCACTGAATCTTCCTCTGCTTCTCTCAGGTAATTAATTATTCCTTTTTCCCTCCCTCTCCTCTTTCTCTCTCTTATTTCTTTTGGTTATAATATACAATGATGGGTTGCTCTCATGGATTCAGGAGGAAGAACACCACTTAGCTGCAGCAGAAGAAGAAATATTCAGGAGAAGGGTTTTCTTGAGTGGCAATGGAAGGGGCAGAAGAGTTTCAAGAAGAAGAAGTGTGGTCAGTTCTTAGAGAAAGCAAAGCTCCAGGTCCTGAAATGAAAATTTCCAAAAGTAACAATCTTTTCTCAGCCGCTTCTTCATCTTCTGCAAGGTACATTCCTAAGGGCAGGGAGGTCTCTGGGGCAAAACAGTCATCTGCTCCAATGAATGTTCCTGACTGGTCCAAGATTTATGGGAAAACAAGAAGCAACCATTTGCATTCATGGGCCATTCATGATGAAGCTGATGATGAAGATGTAATGGTTCCTCCTCACGAGTTGGTAGCTAAAATGCTTGCAAGAACGCAGATCTCATCTTTCTCCATGTGTGAAGGAATTGGAAGAACACTCAAAGGAAGAGATCTCAGCAAGACAAGAAATGATGTCTTAACCAAAACAGGCTTCTTGGAATCGAACGTCACATCCAAATCACCACAACCGTAGTTATATCATGGTATGGAGCATGATCAGTATCTCATAAACCCCCTTAACCACCACCACCATTCCATACCATACCATTATCATGAATTTAAACCTAAACTTTATAGCATCCACATGATTTATTTTAAATATCCAATATTATTGTCGTTTTCATATGTTGGGAATCATGACACTACCAATATGGTTGAGTTCTCTTTCTTTTTCCTTGTTGTTGTTAGGTTTTTGGATGTTTTAGATAAGTATTATGATGACGATGAGGATGACTTGTCGAGCCCATGCATGGGACCCATATCATTTTTTCTTATGTTGTCTTTAATTTGGAGTTCTCAATGGTCTTTTGTTAACTCTTCAGTAATGACCTTAGAATTTAATAATATTTTGAAAAATGGTATAGCCTTTGGTACCTTTAATTATGAATTATTAAAACTCTAGATCCACTCGCCATTTTGGGCTCGTCAAGAGAGAAAATGTTGTGGATGATATTTACATTTTTGGTCCGACATAAGATTAAGGGCTTGTGCCATGTTGCTCATTAGCTTTTCACTTTTTAATGTTGTAGAAGTTCATAGCAACCAGAGATGGTGCTGCTAGTGCTAGGGGATGGGTATCTTTTACCATTTCGGTTTATGCATTTGGAATTTTCTTACAACTGGAAATCATTATGTTTTGTTCGAATCGGTTTTGGATTGAAAAAAAAAATTAATTCAGATTGTTCAGTTCATCGTTATTATTAGTTTCAAAATATACATATAGACTAATCTTTTAAATTAATGTATGGTAAGTTTGCTATAGTACGTAAGTTGTTTTCAGACTATATTAATAACATTTGTTTTTGATGAATTTTAATTCTATTCAGCTCGGTACTAAACGATCGATCATATGAAATAAATTCGAGTATGGTTGGCTTTTAGGTGAATTTGTTCAATTTATAAACAAAACATATCATCTACTCCCTCCCTCCGTTTCATAATGATCCATGTTTTAGAAAAAAATTGTTTGTAAAAATCTATATTTTACATTTTCAATATAAGTAATAATGATAAATTGTAGATTTCAAAAACATTAATTTGGTTTACTGAATTTTGATTGGCTAAAAATTATTTGAAATAGTTAATTACAAAAAATAATGCATTTATAATTTAAAATTTACGTGTTTTTAATATGTGTGAAAATTTTAAAGCATACATTATTTTTTAATATGTGTGAAAATTTTAAAGCATACATTATTCTGAAACAGAAGGAGTATTATATAAACATAAACATAATGTAACTAGTTTGTCCAATTTTCATCAAAAATTACAGTACTTCAAGAAAATTTCGTTTTTTATCCTATCTATATTCTTAGCTCTACTAGCAACTAGCAACGTAGCAACATGAAAGATTGACTTTCATGTGGATTTAGGGAAAAAAAACAAAGTATTACCATCTTCCCAAATTCTTGAGATTCATTTGGCCAGTGTAAATGTTTTAAGTAATAAGATTATCTAATTTTTCTATGGGGACTAATATCGATGTTGATGTGTCGGTAACTATTTACCCAGCCAACGGTTTATAGTTATACTTTAAACATGATGATTTACAATTTTATTTCTTTTGGAATTTTAGAAATATGTTATGTGAAAATATTTGGGCCATTAGTTTACACAATGAAAAACATGTAAAGCAATACAACTGAGCCTACAAGACGGCCCATATTAGCCCAAGGCTCGAAATAAATCGACGGTGCTGTCGTAAGACACGTGTAATTAGATTTTCTTGTGACCCAATCAACTAATATTAATCGAGCCAAGTGGTTAGGACACAGACCATGTTATTCAAGATCTTTAGCATGTAATCATTAACAAAAAATAATTAAATACTAGATGATTATCCGCGCGCATGCGCGGAGTGAAATTAATATATTAATTATCGTTAAATATTAATCTTGATTATTCAACCATGATGTCATAAGTCTCCAAACGTATAGTTATGAATCGTTAATATAATGTTGATGAGTAGGGTGATGTTTGTTGATATTTTTTTTAAACTTATTTAATTTACATTAGGCTTCAATGATATCATTCAAATGTTATAATTCACCATCTCACTTCGATATGAAGAATCATATTTTTGAAATGATATGATCAAGTAACATTTGAGATCCATGCTTGCGCAGAATGAAAATTAATTATGTATAAAAATTATTTGTAGATAATATTATTTATTTGGCAAAATTAGCAAGGATAACCATAAGAAAAAAATTAATTTGGAAAATGACCATAGCAACTACATGGCTAGAATACACTATATATATTGTGTATTAATTGTTGTTATACCCCTTTATATAAGTATGTGTAGTGGTTTTGTTTTTCTTTTATTTTTTTATTTTGTTGTAAAATGTTTTCCCCTCTAATCTTATTTATCTTCTAGTTTTATTAAAAATAATTATCTAAATTTATAAAATACTAACAAAAAATATAGATTTTTTTCTATTTATGATGTGTTTTGAAAATTTTAAAACATATATATATATATATATATATATATATATATATATATATATATATATATATATATATTTATAACATTTGATATATCATGTTAGATTAAGAAATCAAATTAAAGTCTATACTATTATATCATAAATTCATATAGTATAATCTAATTTTTACTTCAAATGATACCTCATACTTAAAACATAAAGATTAAAGAATTTGATGTGAATTGATCAACCTAGAGTTTTAACTCAACTAAAACTCTACACAGTTTCTCATATTTTCTATATTTTCGTGTTGTTCTCTCATCGAACAACCAATATGTAATTAATTATAATATATTGAAAATATTATATACTATTCTATAGTATCTTACACATTTAGATAGTATAGTAAGATTTTTTTCAAATGAGATATAATTTTGTTGTGTTCTTTGCTATTTGGAAACATAGAATTATATACAATCATTTCTCTCTCTCTCTCTCTCTCTCTCTCTCTCTCTCTCTCTCTCTCTCTCTCTCTCTCTCTCTCTCTCTCTCTCTCTCTCTCTCTCTCTCTCTCTCTCTCTCTCTCTCTCTCTCTCCCTTCCCCTCCCCTCCTCTCTCTCTCTCAACTTTTTTATTTGTTTGTCGCTCCATTTATTCTATAATGTACACCATAATGTGTGAAACCTAAAATTTAAGTAATGTTATTAACATATCATATTATTATGGACTATGCAAATAGAATAGTATACGCATTTAGAACATATTAGGCCGCACTTTACATATTATCCTCTCACTATTTGTTTTATATATTGACGCGATGTGAAGGAGAGAAGTGTCCACATTTTGCACAATTATCCTCTCACTTCTGGTAACTTTTTTTTATGGTTATTTGCCTTTTTTTTTCATTATGGTTATTCCACCAATTAACTCTATTTATTTTGTATTAATTTACATATTATGCAATAATAAATATATTGAATAATTGAGGAGCGAATAGCTATTACGTATACAATTAAATTCGAGTATTAACATAAATAAAAACAATCTTTCTTTTTATTTACAAAACTTTTTGTTGATAAAAAACAAAATAAACCATTTATTTATGTTATATAATATATAATTAAAATCAAATGATATTGATATAGATATATAATATATTTAATATAAATATTTATTTATTGAGGCTTTATACTCATATGATTTTATTAATATTTTTATATTTGTTGTGACAAAAATATTATTTTTATTAATATGAATATTTTTTTTTATTAATATGTTTATGTATTATATATATATATATATATATATATATATATATATATATATATATATATATATATATATATATATATTTTAATCTAAACGATATTGAAATAAATGTATATATATTAAATGAAACTTCATATTTACATGATTTTATTATCATTTATATCTTGTCATAATAAAAAGTTAAAGAATTGATCAAAACAATTCCATCGTAGATTTTTAAGAGCCTTAGTAATTTACATTAAAAAAATTCAAAATATAACAAATTAGAAAAAATCTAGATTTTTTATTATATACTTATGTGATTTTTAAATGGCTTTCAAGAATATAAAATTGAACAAAAATGATGAAAGATACATATATTGTTATCAAATATTTATTATTCAAAATCATTAGTTGTCACAAATTTGTTAATCATATTAAGTAATTTTGTAGCTTTTATTTAAGGAAATAATAGAAATTATTATTTTATACATGAGTAACTAATCTGATAATTATTTTAATAAAAGGTATAATATATATTTAGATGGACTAACTTATTTTTTTTTAAGCTTTTAAAATCATTGTAGTGATAACATGTAACTAACAAAAAAACTCGTATATATAGCTCCATGATTAATATATATATATAAGATTTCTCATTGTAGTGGTAACATAATATTTCTCAATACTGCTTTTAAGGATTTTAATATTCTAGGATTAATATATATAGCTCGTATATTAATATGTTATAATGACATGTGTGTACCAAAATATGTTGTAATGATCCATCTAAGTATATAATTAACATATATATATTTTATATGATATATAGTTTAATTTAAAAAATATTAAAGTATATATATATAATCTGAATATATATTAAATAATAATTAATATTCATATGATATTATGATCATTTGTATCTTTTTATAACAAAATAAAAATAAAAACATTGTTCAAATTTTTTTGATTGTAATGCTTTTACTGTTTTAGTAATTTATAGTTGTTTTTAAAAATTCATAATATAATATGTAAGAATTTTTTTTTTATTATATGGTTAATGTGATTGTTTTATTTTTTAATAATATAAATTAAAAATTTATGAAAAATACAAAATATATTATCAAATCTTTATTATTCAAAACATTAATTGTCACATATATGTTAATTATATTAGGTAATTCCGTATCTTTTATTTAAGGAAAGAATGTTAAATATCCTTTTATGCACTACCAATCAATATAAATGTTAATTTAATAAAAGTATAGTCTATAATTAGATGGACCAACTTTTTCGTAAGGATTCTGAGAATCATCTTAGTGATGACACGTGACTACACTTAAAAGTTCTAATGCTCCATGATTAATATATAGGGGATAAGATTTCTCATTGTAGTGATAACATAAGATTTCTCAATACTGATTTTAAGGATTTTAATATTCCATGATTAATATATATAACTCGTATATTAATATGTTATAATGACATATGTATACCAAAATATGTTGTAATGATCCATCAAAGTATATAATTAACATATATGTATTTTATATGATATATAGTTTAATTTAAACAATATTAAAGTATATATATATATTTAATCTGAATATATATTAAATGATACTTAATATTCATATGATATTATGATCATTTGTATATTTTTATAACAAAAAAAAAATAAAAACATTGTTCACAAAATTTTGATTGTAATGTTTTTACTGTTTTAGTAATTTATAGTTGTTTTTAAGAATTTATAATATAACATGTAAGAAATTTTTTTTTAGATTTTTTATTATATGGTTAATGTGATTGTTTAATTTTCTTAATAATATAAATTAAAAAATGATGAAGAATACAAAATATATTATCAAATTTTTATTATTCAAAACATTAATTGTCACATATATGTTAATCATATTAGGTAATTCTGTAGCTTTTTATTTAAGGAAAGAATGTTAAATATTTTTTATGTACTACCAATCAATATGAATGTTAATTTAATAAAATATAGTCTATAATTAGATGGACCAAATTTTTCTAAGGATTTTGAGAATCATCCTCGTGATGACACGTGGCTACACTTAAAAGTTCTAATGCTCGAGGATTAATATATAGGGGATTTACATTGGCTTCAATGATATCATTCAAATGTTATAATTCACCGTCTCACTTCAATATGAAGAATCATATTTTTGAAATGATATGATCAAGTAACATTTGAGATCCATGTTTGCGTAAAATGAAGATTAATTATGTATAAAATTATTTGTAGATAATATTATTTATTTTGTATTAATTTACATATTATGCAATAATAAATATATTGAATAATTGAGAAGTGAATAGCTATTACGTATACAATTAAATTCGAGTAAGAACATAAATAAAAACAATCTTTCTTTTTATTTACAAAACTTTTTGTTGATAAAAAACAAAATAAACCATTTAGTTATGTTATAGAATATATAATTAAAATCAAATGATATTGATATAGATATATAATATATTTAATATAAATATTTATTTATTGAGGCTTGATACTCATATGATTTTATTAACATTTTTATATTGTTGTGACATTATTTTTATTAATATGAATATTATTTTTATTAACATGTTTATGTATTTTATATATGATATATATATTTTTAATTTAAACGCTATTGAAATAAATGTATATATATTAAATGAGACTTCATATTTACATGATTTTATGATCATTTATATCTTGTTATAATAAAAAAAAATTCATCATAAATTTTTAACAGCCTTAATTTATATTAAAAAAATTCAAAATATAGCAAATTAGAAAAAAAATTTGGTTTTTTATTATATACTTATGTGATTTTTAAATGTCTTTCAAGAATATAAAATTGAACAAAAATGATGGAAGATACATATATTGTTATCAAATATTTATTATTCAAAATCATTAATTGTCACATATTTGTTAATCATATTAGGTAATTTCGTAGCTTTTATTTAAGGAAAGAATTAAAATTATCATTTATACACGAATAACTAATCTGATAATTAGTTTAATAAAAAGTATAATATATATTTAGATGGACTAACTTATTTTTTTAAGAGATTTTAAAAATCATTGTAGTGATAACATGTGACTACCAAAAAAGGTCGTATATATAGCTCCATGATTAATATATATATAATACTAGGGGTTAATCCGCGCTACGCGCGGAACTATTTTGATTATTAAATGTTAACTATATAATATTTTTATATTGTATACTTACTGATTATTATTTTTTTCTTATATTATATATTTACTTGTTCTATTTTTTCTTAATTTTATATAAAATGGTAATATTACAATAGATGTTTAATGTAATATTTATTTCTTATGTTGTATAATTATTTATTATTTATTTCTCATACATTTTATATTTAGTTATTCTAATATTACGATAGATGACTAATATAATATTTATACTGCATATTTACTTATTTTTTAGGGAAAATTTGGAGAAATATACTTACATGAGATTTTAATTTGAAAATTACACCCCTATTTAAGTTTTTTTGAAAAATATTCTTTTGTATATATGAATTTACTAAAATATCCAATCTAAATATTTAGTATTATTATCAATTTTAATCATCAGAATTTATTTAATATTCAAATATAAAATTTTAATAAGAATAGAAGATTGTTTTTAAAATAAAGAAATCTTTATAATATATATACAATATCTTAACTTAAAATATTTTGAAAAAAAAAAGAAGACAAGCAAGACGTGTTGTATCTCCTTCCATGATTTTTGCTGAGTGTTTTTTTTCTCTAGTTTCATATTTATTCTTCCTTTCATTCAGATTTTTGTTAATTATTCACCCATGTACGTAAATCTAATTCAATTTAGTAAATTCTGGTTTTCTTCCAACTCTATCATACAGAGATGAAAATAATCTCAAGCAACGTCATTTTTTTCTCCGATTCACACTGTTGTTATGTGTTTGCTCTTTTTATGTCTATCTAAACAACATAAATAATTTTTTGGTAAAAAACAAGAATCAAACAATTGCTTTGATTTCCAAAAAGCGTCATGAATTATACAATTACGTCATTGTTGTTGTGTGGCTTCTTTATAACAAGAATTTAGATATAGCAAAACAGTTTGTTTGTTAAATTAAAGAAGTGAATTTTATGTTTTGCTTTTTTTGTGGGTTTTTGGTTAGCGTTTGTTGCAGATTTTAGTTCTCTTGAAACTTTTGGCTTGGTGGCTTTTTTAAAGCTCAAGTAGTGCATTATTCGATATAACAAAACAACTTGTTTATATTATTAAACATAATTATACATTGAAGCATCGGGATAAAGAAAAAACAAATCATAAATTTTATTTCATAATATATTTGTTAGTTTTAAAATTTTAGATGGTAAAATAATATTTTTATTTCAAGATATATTATCTTAAACATAAAAAAAAATATATTATTATAACTTTAAATTTATATTTCAATGATTTAAATATCAAATCTGGATAAAAATGTATTTTCATATATAATAAAGTGTAGTTTTCAAAAAATAAAAAAGTACATGTATTTTTCAAATTTTAAACTAATAATGGAGTATTTTTCAAATTATCCCTATTTTTTATCTATTCTTATATTGTATATTTACTTACATAATTTTTCTTGCCTTTATATTAAAAGATAATATTACAATAGAAGCTTAAAATAATATATAGTTCTATTTATTATTTTGTATATTTACTTATCATATTGCAAATTTACTTATTCTAATATTACGACATATGTTTAATGTAATATTTTTATTTCTTATAATTTACATTTATTGATAGTTTATTTTAATATATATTTTTCATATAGATATTTTAATTTACTTTTTTCATTTCTTATATTGTACATTTACTTATTCTAATTTTTTTGTTTTTATATTAAATGATAATATTACGATAAATGTTTAGTGTAATATTTCTTTTTATTATATTGTATATTTATTATTTATTTTCTAGTGTATATTTAGTTATAAAATAATTAGAAATAATAAAAACGTAAAAGTAAAAAAAAATCAGATAGATGTTTAACTTAGGTTTTCTATTTTTATTTATAATTACTTATTATTTCTTGTTTCTTATATTGTATATTTACTTATTCATTTTTTTTTGCTTTAATATCTATGGGAATATTACAATATATATAATAAAAACAATTATTTCTTATATTGTACCTTTACTTATTATTTATTTTAATATACATTTTTCATATAAATATTTAATGTATTTTTTCTATTTCTTATATTATATATTTACTTATTATTATTTTTCTTATGTATTTACTTGTAGATGTTTAATGTAATATTTATATTTCTTATACTGCATATTTATTTTTAATATTATAATATATTTTTAATGTAATATTTTTATTTTTATATTATATATTTACTTACTATTTATTTTACAATACATTTATTCTATTATACATTTTATTTATTTATTTATTTTAATATTAAGATAGATGTTTAATGTAATATTTTTATTTCTTATATTGTATATTACTTATTCTTATATTACGATAGATGTTTAATGTAACCTGTTGATAAAAAAATATTTAATGTAATATTTTTATTTTTTATATTGTATATGTACTTACTATTTATTTTCGTATATTATATACTTGCTTATTCTAATATTATGATAGATTTTTAATGTAATTTCTATATTTCTCATATTGTATATTTAGTTATTATTTATTTTACTATACATTTTTTTAGATAGATGTGTAATTTAGTTTTTCTATTTCTTATATTATATATTTACTTATTGCTTATTTTTCTTATATTGTATATTTACTTATTTTAATTTTTTGCATTTGTATATTACGATAGATTTTTAGTGTAATATTTTTATTTTTTATATTGTGTATTTACTTATTATTTTTTATTATATCATATGATAATATTACGATAGATGTTTAATGTAATATTTCTATTTTTGATATTGTATATTTAGTTATTAATCTTATTGTATATTTACTTATTAATCTTATTGTATATTTACTTATATATATTTAATGTAAAATTATATTTATTATATTGTATATTTACTTTTTATTAATATTACAATATTTTTTAATGTAATATTTTTATTTCTCATATTGTATCGAATATGACCCTAATCGTTCTTCTCAGATCGCTCCAGTACGATGGAGGAGACTCGAGGAAAACGACATCCTCCTTTCGACATGAAGAGATCGCTTCAACTCGACTGAAAGGAGAGGAGAGAAATTCCTCAAAATAGGTGACCTAACGGCCGCCGCCCGACTAAACATATTTACTTACTATTTATTTTACTATACATTTATTTATTTACTTATTCAAATATTACGAAAGATATTTAATGTAATAGTTTTATTTATTATATTGTATATTAACTTATTCTTATACTACGATAAATGTTTAATGTAATTTTTGATAAAAAGATATTTAATGTAATATTTTTATTTTTTATATTATATACATACTTATTCTAATATTATGATAGATGTTTAATTTAATATTTATATTTCTTATATTGTATATTTACTTATTATTTATTTTACTATACAACTTTTGGATCAATGTGTAATTTATTTATTTTCATTTCTTATATTATATATTTACATATTTTTATTTTTGCTTATATTGTATATTTACTTATTATATTTTTTTAAAAAAATTGTATATTACGACAGATTCTTAGTGTAATATTTATATTTCTTATATTGTATATTTACTTATTATTTGTATTATTTAGATTGTATATTTATTTATTATTTAATTTTATTTTTACTATATCAAATTATAATATTACGATAGATGTTTAATGTAATATTTCTATTTTTGATATATTTACTTATTATTTATTTCAATATATTATTTCTATTTATTATATTACATATTGATTTTAATTTATATTCTTATATTGTAAGTTTACTTATTATTATCGTTTACATTTAAAGATAAATGTTTATTGTAATATTTACATTTTTAAATTGTATATTTACTTATTATTTCTTTTCTTAATATTGTAGTTATATATATTTAATGTAATATTTCTATTTCTAAATATATTTACTTAAATGATAATATTACTATAGATGTTTAATGTAATATTTCTATTTTTGAATATATTTATTTATTTTTATTTACATTTTTTATTTTTTAATGCCACGTGGCAATTTCTCGAAGAAAGAGTTTATGGTGATGTGGACGCTTTCTGGAGCTTCAAAAGCTCCCTTTTATTAGTATAGATTTACATTTAAAGATAAATGTTTATTGTAATATTTACATTTTTAAATTGTATATTTACTTATTATTTCTTTTCTTAATATTGTAGTTATATATGTTTAATGTAATATTTCTATTTCTAAATATATTTACTTAAATGATAATATTACTATAGATGTTTAATGTAATATTTCTATTTTTGAATATATTTATTTATTTTTATTTACATTTTTTATTTTTTAATGCCACGTGGCAATTTCTCGAAGAAAGAGTTTATGGTGATGTGGACGCTTTCTATAGCTTCAAAAGCTCCCTTTTATTAGTATAGATTTCTCATTGTAGTGATAACATAAGATTTCTCAATACTGCTTTTAAGGATTTTAATATTCCATGATTAATATATATAGCTCATATATTAATATGTTATAATGACATATGTATACCAAAATATGTTGTAATGATTCATCTAAGTATATAATTAACATATATGTATTTTATATGATATATAGTTTAATTTAAACAATAATAAAGTATATATATTTAATCTGAATATATATTAAATGATACTTAATATTCATATGATATTATGATCATTTGTATATTTTTATAACAAAAAAAAATAAAAACATTGTTCACAAAAATTTTGATTGTAATGTTTTTACTGTTTTAGTAATTTATAATTGCTTTTAAAAATTTATAATATAACATGTAAGAATTTTTTTTAGATTTTTTATTATATGGTTAATGTGATTGTTTAATTTTCTTAATAATATAAATTAAAAAATGATGAAAAATACAAAATATATTATCAAATCTTTATTATTCAAAACATTAATTGTCACATATATGTTAATCATATTAGGTAATTCTGTAGCTTTTTATTTAAGGAAATAATGTTAAATATCCTTTTATGCACTACCAATCAATATGAATGTTAATTTAATAAAGTATAGTTTATAATGAGATGGATCAACTTTTTCTAAAGATTCTGAGAATCATCCTAGTGATGACACGTGGCTACACTTAAAAGTTCTAATGCTCGAGGATTAATATATAGGGGATTTAAGTGGACTCCATAAAAAGTTAAAGATTAGTTGCAGAAATCCTAAAATAAAAACTGATTTTAACAGGTATTTTGTACTGTTCACGGATCCTACTGACACGTGGTGAGTCGTAAGTAATTTACTTTTTATTTTATTTTTATTTTTATTTTAAATCAAAATAAAAAAAAATTACTAAAAACCCAAATGGGTTTCTTATACGCAACCGTAAATCAATTATAATCATATATCAATATTGCTTTTTATCAATATTGCTTTTTATATTTAATTTATATAAAATACTCAATATTGACTTCCTTCTCTTTCCTTCTCCAGTTTCCATCAAAATCGAATTATTGTTCTTACCCCAGCAAAACCCTAGCTTCGACGAATCGCGTACAGTTTCTTCTTCGTGTAAGTCTCTTCTCAATTCAAGTATCTAGGGTTGTTCTGGGTCGAATTCAATCACCGATAATTTCGAAATCATGATCTTCGCGTGCTTGAAATTTTCAGAGTCGGATCGAATCGCCATGGCCAAGAGCTCCTTCAAGCTTTCTAATCCTCTGGGTTAGTGTATTAGATTCTCTCTTAGCTTCATTATCCATCATCATAGCTTTAGATCGTGTAGGATTCTGATTTTTGATACAGCCTTTGCTTATGTTCTTGATTCTTTGTATGATGTTGTGTTTGTTCTATCTTCTTAGAGATAAAGATTAGACTAAACCAAGTTTAAAGATTATGCTTTGTTGATTATCAGAGACAAGGATGAATGAAGCGACTCGAATCAGAGAGAAGTACCCTGACAGAATCCCTGTAAGTGAAGTCACTCACTTGATTTTACTTTTAAGTTTATCATTGTGTTCTAATTTTAGAAACTGAAACATGTAGGTGATTGTGGAGAAGGCTGGACAGAGTGATGTTCCTGACATTGACAAGAAGAAGTGAGTGATGATGGATTGGTTTCTCTTTGGCTTGATGGAACACTGATGTGTTCTCCACTTTGTTGTAGGTATCTCGTCCCAGCTGATCTAACCGTTGGTCAGTTTGTGTACGTGGTCCGCAAAAGAATCAAGCTTGGAGCTGAGAGAGCTATCTTCGTCTTTGTCAAGGATACATTGCCTCCAACTGGTAAAGGATTTTTGAAACTTAACACCATTCAAGTTCAAGTTTCATTCTTTACCTAAAAACTTGGTCTCACTGGTCTTTTGTTTTGTTTATTTAATAGCTGCACTGATGTCTGCAATCTATGAAGAACACAAAGATGAAGATGGGTTCCTCTACATGACTTACAGCGGAGAGAACACTTTTGGTTCTTTCATCGTTGCCTGAATAAATAAACTTCGATAGTTCCATGACTTTGATGTGTACATATATAAAGGAGGAAGATAAGATGTACATTCCTTCCTTGTTCTCTCTGGCTCTTGCTTTGCTTTTCATGTTTTGAATCTTTGACATTTGGGTTTATAATCTTCACAAACCTTTCCTTTTACCTTCTTTTGCATTTTTAAATTGGGCTATTGAATCAAATTCCATATCAGAGTAATCAGCGGTGGCAAACTTGTTCATATCATTACAAAAGAAAAAGGTTTACAAAATGACAAGGTTTGTTAAAGCTTATCAGCACAATGGCAACTACACAAGCTTTCAATACAGAATCTTATGATCTTGTTATCTGTTCTAGCTTTCTAGAACTAGAACTAGACTGAATGGTTTTGTTTTGTAAAGTCGACGGGTTTTTGCTGTATTACCGAACAAGATTCAAGAACGATGTCAAAGAATCGACATCTCTCTTCTCCGATGGATACTTGATCGGTCTTGAAGAGTTCTTTGGGAACACAAGTATTGTCGGAAAGCTCCCAAGCTGCAACTCCTTTTTAGCAAATTCCTTTTGGTCACCATCAGCTCTAAACTTAGCCACCTTCACGCCATTTCCACCCAACTTATCCGCCAACTCATCAAACGAACCTTCCATCGCTTGGCAGAACGGGCACCAAGGTGCATAAAGCACAACGATCCAAGCCTCTTTACGGTCCTCCAACTTCATCAAATTCTCAATCCCTTGCCTGCTCAAGTTCACAACATTCTCGCTTTTGAAAATATCAGCAACCGTGGATGTTCCATTGACATTACCCGCTGCGTTACCATTGCTACTCTCCTTGATATTCCCTTTGTGAAGTCCACACTCTTTAGCCTTAGCATCTTCCCACCACCATCTCCCTTCTCTCTCGTGCTGACCAGGCAAAACCGCTCTCGTGCACGGCTCACACCCTATGGAAACATACCCCGCAGCGTGAAGGGTGTTGACAGGAACATCCATTGTCCTCAAGAAGTTCCAAACATCGTTCCCTTCGACATTCGCAACTGGATTCCACTTCACCAAACTACCAGCTCCACCATCAAGTCCTTCAAACACTGGATCAACTTGAACAACAGGGATCTCTGATCTTGTCCCTGGTGATTGATCTTTCCTTTGTCCCGTGATCCAAGCGCGTAACCCCTTCAACGCACGCCTCAAAGGTCTCACCTTTCTGATGCGGCAACACTCTTGGTGACCATCTTCGTAGAAAGAGAACAAACCCTTGTTCCTTACAAGAGCTTGAACCTCGACAGCATCAGGAAACATGTACTCAATCCTAATACCGTAGTGCTTCTCCACGGTGTCAAAGAGTCTGTATGTTTCAGGATTCAATCTCCCTGTGTCTAAACTGAACACCCTGAAGGGTCTTCCAGTTAAGTGAGCATACTCAATCAGAGCAACATCTTCTGCTCCACTGAAACAAAACACATTCCAAATTAGCAAAAATGTTAATATCAGAGAAAGTTTCATTCTTTTGATCATATTGTCATATGATTCATTACCTAAAGGCGATTGCGATGTCGTTGCCGAACTTCTCAAGAGCCTTGTCCATAATCTCAAGAGGAGAAGCAGTCTCTAGACTCTTTGCTAGCTCTTCAAAGTCTTCCACTTCCACCACATCTGTAACATCTGTTTTGTAAGAAGCACACATGATCATTAGCATCAGCTTTATGTTAACCAACAAGATACTAAACCGAGTTCCAATTGAACAGAACTTACCAGAAGCCACCATGGATTCTGCTTGGAAAGGAACCATCGATTCCTTTGTAATTGACTGCACATTCAGAGGCTTCACCGAGGATCGTTTCCTCAGAGACGCCGATGAGACATTGACACGATCCGATAACCTCAACGAACCGATCCGTGGAGCTGAAACACAAAACCGGGTTCGAATTAGTTTCGAATTTTGAACCAATCTAAACCCTAATCCACAATGATCTATCTCAAGCAATTTATAAAATTACCTTTGAGCTCTGAAGAAGGGAAGGTAGAGGTTGAGATCGCAGAAGAAGAAGATGACGAAACGTTCATACATAGTGCCATTTCACAAGAACAAAAAAGAAAAAAAAATGTTCGTATGATCGAAGTGTGTTCTGTCTGTTTTGTTTGAGAGATCTGTGTGAAGGAAGGTGGGATTATAAAAGAAGCAGGTGAAAACAGGTTCATTGAACCTGGACACCTTTTTAATTTTATGGGGCGGCATTTCTTTTTATTCTTTCTTGATATCATTGCTCGCGTCACTTTTTGTCCTGTGTGTGGTAGAGAAACGTTGTCAACATTGGCCTAACAATTTTTTTCTCTAATAACTAACACACTTAATACCAAATATTCATATGTTTCTATTCTTAGATTTTATCTTATTCTAGAAATAAAATATAATGTATTCTAGAAATCTGATGAGAGAAAATATACTAATTATGTATTTTGGATTCATAACAAACTTTAGCTAAATTTAATGAGATTCGACATAATATAATGTTAAGCTAGATGGGCTTCCAACCTAAAACCAATTGGTGATAAGTGGATTGGCCCATCTCTCTTATATACTACTAAGGATCCCTTCCAACTACCGATGTGGGACTTTCGTCAAGATCTAGCACGAGTGGGATGTGCGATTTTATGTTTGTTACTCCAAAAGCTCGTTCAATTTGCGCCATTGATGACAATTGAAGTCGAGATAGATGAGAGATAGCAAACGAAAAGAAAAGAAAATCGAACAGAGAGAAGGATCAATAAGGAGCCTGAGCTCTGATACCATGTTAAGCTAGATGAGCTTCCAACCTAAAACCAATTGGTGATAAGTGGATTGGCCCATCTCTCTTATATACTACTAAGGACTTTTGTCCCTAATATATAAGTCTCTGGTCCAACAGTTTCACTAACATTTAATTAGTACTTTTGAACTAGGATGCCTGCGTTTTGAGTCATAATCAAAATTAAATTATGCAAATTAATGGAGAAACGATTTACAACGCACAATAAATACTGAAAAAGCATAAATTTTATATGCAATTCGTAGTCAAACGTGAATCTTTATAAATGATGTAGATTGTCAACTGTAAAATTGTCTGCAATATATTTCATAGTAAAAAGGTGTTATTAGCTAAAGAAAATAAATGCATTTAATGTATATATTTCTAAAAACATCACTATTTAGAAAATAGTTTATGATCTTGTATCTTTTTGCTACATTACTATTTTATCATTTAGCAGTAACCAGAGTTCTAGAAATTGCAGATGTATTAGTTCATAAACCAATTTTTACAGTCAAAGATAAGTCTGAGCTTGTATCCAACAACGTTTGGTTTCAGTTCAAAATAGGACAACGAAAAGAAAAGAAAAAAAAAAGCAAAGAAACACAACACAAAAGCATAGCACCATCTATGGAGCATTATATCCAAGATATCATAGGATCAAAGACCGGCTTATTACTACTCAACCAGACTTTTGTTTCACATCCAAAGACTATAGTGACACAATCTCATCAAATCACTTGTCTTCTTTAGCTTTCTCTTCTTCCTTCATCTTCTTCTCCCACCTTCTCTTCTTGTAATCAAGAAGCATCTGAGGCATCTTCAGCATCAGCTTCGCAGTCTTCTCTCTTTTCTCAGCTGAGATTCTATCACACTTATGCCCTTTCCTCTTCGTCCTCATCGCTTTCCTCTCTGGATCATAAGGCCAGTCCTCACCAGCAGTCAACACTTCTTTCCTCAGCATCGCCCTCCTGCGTGCGCTTATCCCTAAAGGCTTCCATGCTCCCATCTCCCAGTAACCCCACACTCCTTTGGTCAGCTCGGTTCTGTACTTATCCAGCTTTGCCCTCCATGGATGCTGAAACGCCGTCACAGTCTTTGCCACGGCTTCCGCAGCTTTCCCAGCCATAGATTCTGCAGTAATAGCAAAGAGAAGCACAATTATTCAAACACATCACACAACAACAATTGTGATTGTAATCAAACTAGCACAAACTTATAGTCTGAATCTCAGTTGATAGCTTCTAAAGTTGTAGCAACAGTGGTAACTGTAACACAATTAGCTCAAGCTTCGTTAAGAAAGCTCTAAACTTGTAACCGATGAGAGTCATGAGACTAATTTAAAGATTGTATGTTTCAATGATATGATGCATTGAAGCAAAGAACAAAACTTTGAAGACATCGAGAGATGTTCGGTGGTAATGAAAGAACATCACAATAGAGACACAAACATATCTAACAAAACTAAACGCAGATTGGTTTTGATAGACTCAACTGGTAACCTAAACATTCACAATCAATTTCGATTACCAAATCTAAGGGACCGAATCCCTCTTGACGTAATGATTGTGCAATAGAAATGGAACAGCTAGAATAAGCTCATCTCTTTTGCTTGATTCCTAACTAAAGCGATCTACTTTGAGAATGGGAATGAGAGAAAAAACTTACATCGAAGACGAAACCACGCGAGGAAGATCGGAGAAGGAACCAACAAAGAGTGAGAAAGCGGCGCAAGAGGAGGAAGAACACAGTCAGGGTTTAGCGTTGGGCTTCGTAGCCCACTAGCCCGATACTTCTTTTTTTTTTCCCCGGAAATGTTTTATAAATTTGCATAAATAATTAAGAAGTTAACATGGATTTCTTATAAATATTATATATTCTATACATGTGTATTTTGATTTTAAAATACGTCCTATTTTCTGTAGGTAAGATTTTATAATTTTTTTGGTTCCACAAAAAAATATTTCAAAATTACTTTTAAGATATTTTTATTAATTGATATTAATAAATTGTATACTTTTAAAAATATTAATTGCAAATGATTAAATTAATTAAATTTTCTTGGTTAATAATTATCGCATAACAAAGTAAATAATAAAATTAATCATAAATATTATGTTCTTAAAAACGTAAAAACTCTAGAAAATTCTACTTTGAGGAATGGAGGGATTACATACTATGTCAAAAAAAAAACATAATACATTCTACTGTACATATTAATTTATAGTAACACATTCAACCTCTATAACTCTTTTTTTTTTGTTTATAAATTTTTTTTTTGTTGTTGTATATAAATCAGTCGATTTTTCTTTTCTAATTGTGGGTGTTTCCATCAAAACTAAATAATCTTTCACAAAATTGATACTAGTGAATAGCCTAACTCTAGATTTCTAAATGAATCTTAAGATATAGTTATGTGTCACATATACAGCCAAATAAGTGACAATTTTATCACTCGCATGAATTGAATACCAGATTGCATATTCAATGATTGTAGATGGTCGCTGTTTTGGTTCATAACAAAGGTGTTTCCACCGTTTCTCTTGTGAAAATTTAGTTGGTTTTATAAGTGTTACGATATAATTAGAACTGATGTAAGTAGTGATTTGAAGCTGTGTGAACTTTGAAGTTTCATCAAATGAATGGTTTGTTGTTTTGGATAGGAAGTTATATCAAGTCCACAAACAAACTTGTGGACTTGTTTCTATCCTTGTTATGGAGTTTGGAGTACCTTTACTAAGTAGTCTCTATCATCAGCATACCTACTTTTCTCCCTTCAAGTTAACATTTGGCTTAAGTTTTAGTATTCGATTACCTTCATTCTTTGTTATTGTAATTATTTTTTCCCTTGGCTCCATAAGAATTGCGATTCTTATCGACTTATGATTATGGAAAAATGTATTCTTTGCGGGTTTATGTAAAACTTACAAAAAAAAAAATTCAATACCAAACTAAAAAGTTTATGCTCTTTATCTTACAATACATTCGCTTGAAATCAAATAATTTTTTATTTAAGGGGTCAATAGTTAATTTAAAGACGCTTAGAGCATCCACATCAATGAACCCCCTCTTGAGATTCATTGAATCAATTTTTTATTATTAAAATTTTTCTGTTTTTTTTTTATTTTCTTTTTAAAAAAAAAAAAATTTAATCCAATCCCAGGCCGCCACGTGGTGAACCTTAGGAGAGAGGGGTTCACCCGAGAAAACTTTAGGAGAGAGGAGTTCATAGATTTTTGTTATTTTATTATTTTATTTTCTTGATTTCCGTGTGAACTCCCCCCATAAACTCTCAATGGGGGTGCTCTTATAACTCTATTGATAGTTGTCTTTGTATACATATTTAAGATCACGGTTTCAAATCTTTATGTACACATTTTTTCCAAAGATAATAGTTAGAAGACCAAAAAAATTTATATGTTTAAAGACCTAAAATATTCAGGCCGGCCACCATGAAAGTTGTCTTCCACCATCTCTCAAACAAAAAGAAAGCCAATAGCTGCACTGAAGCTTTTTTAAATTGTTTTTTTACAGCGTAAACACGCATATCATAGTCTTAGAGCAAAGGTTTTAACTTTTGTAAACTCAAGGACATGGACATTTTAATGCCAGTTACAAAAAAAAACACATGGACATGTTCATTGTGTATGTATTACTGAGAAAAACTACTACTATATTTTCATATCCTTAAGTTATTATATCATATAAATTTGGAATGTGACCGTAAAATAGGAAAGTAAAAATTTAGGACCGAGAATGATAACATTTTTTTGTGCGAAAATGATAAGATATGGAATCGTTAATTTTAAAAAGATCACTAGCTAGTGGAGCACTAAACCATTAATGAAAAATACTGAAGATCTGATTACTTTTTTGGATATAGATTTCATGTTCATCCGAATAGGCACAATATGAACTTTTTTTGAAAAAAAAAGATCAATTTGTGTTATACACTAGATGGACTTGTTTAATACAAAAGCGATCGTGGAAAAGGTTCACCAACTTAATGGTATTCTACTACGTGCTTCACCTAACTCAACATTCTAATGCATGTGCCAACATTTAAACTATCATCACATGTTTAGTTTGCTTTCTATTTCTTTTGTAACAATAAATCAGGTGTGCCAAATTCTGAAGATATACGTTGAGTGATGAATTTGATTTAGCATACATGCACACATACCGGATCTGAAATTTCATGAACCTAAAATATTTTTTAAAGATTTTTTATGAAACAAATTTCGTAATTTATGGACTTTTATATATGTAAAATCTTTCTAAAAATTTTTGGAGACTAATGTTAATATTTCATCCGACGATTCGCAGGTCCGGTCATGCATACACGAAAGATGATTAGTTGTGAATTTGTGATATTTAATATATACATATTAATAATTCTGATTATAGCTTTGCGATCGGATATTTCTTATGTAAATTTTAATTCAGGTTATAGTTATTTATAAATCTAATTAGTTAAATAATATCATGAAAACTTAACAAATTCTACAGCCATACAATTCTTTTGATAGTCATCAACAACTTATAATACATGAGCTAGGTATGACGTGTGAGTCTATTAAAATTCTAATTGCATTAAGCTCTTACTCGCACATTCAACTGGTCCATCCAATTTGGATTTGCAGCAACTCTTAAATAAGTCTTCACATATAGTCTTTAGTCTTTACAACTTGGTTTGTATTGGGTACTTGGGCCTTGTAGTTTTGGATAATTGGGCTTTATAGTCACATATTGAATTCTTACCCGATCCGTTATTATATTGTCCCTTGGCCCACTCCAAACAAAATGTTTTGTTAATATGAATACATGAACGAACCCATTGTCAAGTGACTCAAGTCTCGGCGGTACGCTTTAACAAGATTTTGCGATTTTATACATGCTTTTATCAAAAAAAGTTTCCTTTGGGTGAAATCACGAGTTTGCTACATTCTGAAATTTATTGATTATAAACAAAAATAATCAACCTATTCCACGAGTTTTTAGATACTTCAAGACCTTTAAATTCACGTATTATATTCCGTACGTTTTTTTCAAGTCTTCATGTGTAGTGAATTAGTGGAAATCAGAACTACTATATGATAGAATAATACGCGACAGGAAAAACATATCTAATTTTCGTGCAATAAATATTTATAATTTTATTAGAATGCATTTTGCAGAAAAGACAAAACAAAAACACTCAACTTAATAGCATTGAATGAGGAGATCGGAATGCATTTAGTTTATTACTGACGGAGAGACGGTGGATTCCATCGTAGTAATTACACGGTGCATGGCAGTATATGTTTACATTCAACTGTGAGGAACCTCCATGTGAACAAAAGAAAATATGAACATTAAAAAGTTATGTCTAACGTTGACAAACAAAGTTATGTCTAATACCTAAAACACCACTAAAGTTAAATAATTCAACTAATTACAAAAATATAATTAGCTGTGTTGGTTTTTAAAGATTAAAACTTACTTTTAAAAATGAAAAAATTATATATAGAAGCATCAAATATTTTTTCAAAAGATTGAATTTTTTTGGAAGTAAAAAGATGGTTTCAACTCTTTGCCAGAAACCCAAACATTATAAATGGTTTCTCCCAACTCAAGTTCCCTTATGGTGGTAACGGCGACCCCTTTATCATAAAGCCAACTCAACACCTTATATAACACATCACTCATTTGTCAATGTAAAGGCTGCATTAGACTCTATACCTTTGATATTTCAGAAAATGTTTGTTGGAAATAATTCAAGAAACTGAATTTAAGTTTTTTTTTGGAATTATAACAAAAGGTTTAAGCAAGAAAAAGTTATAACAAAAGTAGAAATAGCTCCAGTGTGACAACCTGATAGTGATAACTATGCTTTTCCATTATGGGTATAAAATATACTAATTTTAAATAACAGTATTGTTTTGTCTATATTACCCTTTACTCAATCTATGCTTGTGGTGCAGCGTGGTGTGGTACTCAAACACGTGAAAGCGGAACATGTTTCGTCCGCTTCATATCCACCGTACACCCTGACCGCTAATAAACCTGATCTATAATCTCCACCGTCTATATTGCATTGACTTGAGCTATTAATTAAATCCAACGACCAATTAGATTCATTACAAGGTTTTATAAACACACGTGATGTCTACATTCAGACAGCTCACACGCCGCGTTTCAAAACACTTCGCTTGCGGACAATACGGACCGATGGTCGATGATGTCCTCTTTTACCCAAAAAAGCCAGAACATTTAAAAGAATTAATTTAAATTTCGAAGACTGAGATCTAAAAGAGGGAAAAGGCAGAGAATCTTAAGACAAATCTAATATTTTAATAGTATAAAAACCCCTTGGATATAACTAACTTAATTTAATATAATTTACTAGATTTCGACCCGCGCAACCGCGCGGGTGTTCTTTTATCTTAAAATATAATCTTATATATGATTGACATTTTAATGAATTTGATTATTCATATTATTTTAAGATTTTATTTTGGTAAAACTATTTTATTTTAAGATTATATGTCAACTAAAATAATAAGTTACATATATTATTTGTCATCTGATCATGTTTATTACATGAATCAATTTTTATTTATTTATTTTTAAATCTAAATATTTAATATCTTTGACTACATTTATACACCTATTTATTAATTAGTTTATAGTTATATAATATGGTATTTGTATCAAAGTTATATGAAGAAAATTTTCAATATACCAAATATAAGATCAAATAGCTATGAAATAATTGGTATATTTATTTTATAAATTATTTGTATAATATTTTTAAAATATAAAATTATAATAAATTATTTAAGTTTATATATCACTGAGTATATGCCAGTTAATTAATTTTACAAAGTATAAGAGCAACATAAAATATTATTAAAGATATATCAATTTGTAGTGAATGTTTAAAATATAAGAGAATTATAAACTATGTTACTGCATATTTACCTTCATTTATATTTGTAATATTTTAAATTTTGTTATTATCATATAATCTAAAAACTATATAAATAATATTTGTATATTGCTCTTGAAATCTAGATGAAAAGATACATTATAATGATATTTTTTAATTAAAATAATACATTATGATTATATTTTAGATAGAATTATATAAAATAATAATATCACATATTAAAATTAAGAAACATATATTTAGGAATGAAATCAGAAAAAAAGATTTCATTAAAGATACTCTTATTTATTTGTTTAGAGAAAGAAAAGATAAAATAATATTGTTATGTGAATAGTAAAAATTATTAAAGCAATTATCTAGGAGATGGTCCAACTTAAAAAATCACACATAAAGTAAGTTGTGACTTCTATTTTAATAGAATAGATTTGCAAATTACAACAACGAATAATACTTAAAACATCTTCAACCGATAACATTTTTTGGGATATCAAAATCACACTCTTTAATATAATATAAATATTAAAGTAGTTTCTAACTACAATACCAAATCTTGTACTAAAAACCAAATTTACATTATTAAAGTATAAAATTTGTTACTATCTGATATTTATAATATACATAACAATAATAAAATAATTAAAATAATTAAAATATAAATAATTATTATTATGTACTTATATTACTAAAAATAAATTACTATAATTTTATTTTCCTAAAAATATTATTATTACAATATATAATAATATTTAAGTAATAGATTTAAATAAAATATTTCACTACATATAAAATATTTACTATAAATATTTAATTTCTTATTTATATTTATTTATTAATTGTGTTTTATTAAGAAAAAAATAGTGTTTTAATAATGTTACACTAAATTTAGTATAACATTATCCATTTACACTAAAATAGAATAATTTTTAGTATTTGCCTTAATTTTTTTCTTTTTTGGGTTAACCAATTTTTTTTGTGAGAAAATTATACCAACAATAAATTTTAGTGTTAGGTTAGAGATGACCTAACTAAATCTAGTGATATTATTAAGAAGATGTTTTTATTAAGAAGATGTTTCTATAATACCAAAAAGAATGCTATTGTTATACATTTACAACATATGTGTATATACTTTTTTTTTCTTTTGCAGAGAAAATTTGTGCAGTGGGAAAATATTACAAAATAAAGTCAAACTTATATAAGAATCTCTTAACTTGAGCTCAGTATCCATTTAAAGTTTAAATCGATTGTTAATCATGCAAATCAATTTTTAACATTCGTAGCAAAAAAAATAAAAAAAATCATGCAAATCAATTCGGTAACCTTCGGAGAAATTAAGTTACATTTTCCTGAATAAAAATTATTTATGATACCAAAATACAGTAAGTCACTAATTACGTCGGTGCCACTGCCAATAATATTTAAGAGAGCATCTTTTATAAATTCTCCAAAATCCTTTGTATATGGATCTACACCTCTTCACAGTCTCAGATTCAAATCAATAACTCAACCAACCCTCCCAAAAAAAAAAAAGAAATCAGAAGAAGAAAGAAAAAATGAGAGATTCTTTTAAACTCTCAATAGTTCTTCTGGTTCTTATCAATGGTGTATTTGGAGATAACCCTTATAGATTCTTCACATGGAAAATAACGTATGGTGACGTTTATCCCCTTGGTGTCAAACAACAGGTATTGTTTTACTGTTTTCTTTCACATATCTCTCTTTTTTTCTCGAGAAAATCTGGTGATAACATTTCCTCCATTGTGATGCAGGGAATATTGATAAACGGGCAGTTTCCTGGACCTCACATTGATGCAGTTACAAACGATAATATCATTATCAGTGTTTTCAATCACTTGAGAGAGCCTTTCCTCATTTCTTGGTAGGTTCTTTTTTATTCTTTCCCTGGAAAATTTTTGCTTTACGGATTGCCAAGAAAGTTGAATATTCTGAACGGAAATGAGTAACAAAGATTAAAAAATAGGATAAAATCTTAACTTTTGATTACGGCATCTATATTTATTTTGTTGTCTCATTAAAATGCAACTTTTAGATAAATGTGTGTTTAAAAACATCTAGTCTCACGCATAATCAGTTCGTACTTATACATGTCTATACGTGTCTATATGTCTTTTGTATTTGTCTACAAGAAAAAAAAATATGAGATAGATCTATTCCAGTGAACAATACTTGTAATGAATAGAAAAAAATCGGTTCGTTATTCTCTCTCGGTGATTTTAATGCTATAAAAACGTGTATATATATATACTAACTAGTTGTTTAAGACTAGTATTGTTTTTTGTTAGCTAATTAAAGGAGTATTTACAAGTTATAACCATAAGGTCTTAAATAAAACTATAAAGTCTCATGAGGGATTATTCACTTCAATCAGGAAAATGCAGCAGTGTAGTAGTTTAATTAAATAAATTCGAAATTATTTTCTTGTTTATTTCTTTTGCACATTTCAATTTCTTTTTTTTTAGCCTTTAAAGCTTCTCTTACACCCGACATGATTGGTTGTCAAAGACAAAGATAAAATATAACTTTTTTTCTATATAAATAAAATAAAGATGAAAATATTCCACTAGATCCATGCAACCAGCTAGTCACATGCGATGCCACATGTGAAGTCTAAGTGTCAGTAGGAAACAATAGAGCGCATTGTAATTACTTTTAAGGTCCCGGATCTATTAAAATCTCCAAAATGTAACCCTAAACTCTTGATTTGTTTAAGCAAGTACCTAATCTTTGAAAATTGTTTCATCTTAGGAACGGTATTCACCAGAGGAAGAACTCATATCAAGATGGAGTCATAGGGACAACATGTCCAATCCCACCAGGCAAAAACTTCACTTACATAATTCAAGTCAAAGATCAAATCGGTAGCTTCTACTACTTCCCTTCTCTTGCCTTCCACAAAGCTGCTGGTGCATTCGGAGCCATCCGTGTCTGGAGCCGTCCTCGCATCCCCGTCCCCTTCCCTCCTCCCGCCGGAGACTTCTGGCTTCTTGCCGGAGATTGGTACAAAACCAATCACTATGTAAGTACACTCCTTATTTCTCTTACTTCCATCGCAAGGAAGAGTGGATAGTATGTTTTTAGGTTTGATTTCTTGTTTTTTCTTGGTGTTTGGTTTTATTGGTTTAGTAAAAAAAACAAAACAAATAAAGCCATTTTATGATTTGGTTTAGTCCGGTTATATTAACTGGTTTCTTTTTTCCTTGATTTCGGTTTAATCATTTCGGTTCGATTTTTTTTTTTTTTTTGAATGAATGTCAAATTTATTCAATTTCTTGTACATTTGTTTTTATTCATTTGAGTTTTGTTCGGTTTGTTTATTTAGGTTTTGAGACGTCTATTGGATGCGGGAAGGAATATACCGTTCCCTGATGGAGTTCTTATCAATGGTCGTGGCTGGGGAGGCAATACCTTCACGGTTCAACCGGGTAAGACCTACAGATTCAGAATATCAAACGTTGGGACCGCGACTACATTAAACTTCAGGATCCAAGGCCACACGATGAAGCTCGTTGAAGTGGAAGGCTCCCACACTATTCAAAACGTCTATTCTTCACTTGACGTTCATTTAGGACAGTCTTACTCTGTTCTCGTTACCGCTAATCAAGCGCCTAAGGACTATTACATTGTTGTCTCCTCAAGGTTCACGCGGAAAGTCCTCACCACGACTTCGATTCTTCACTACAGTAACTCGAGAAGAGGCGTCTCTGGTCCTGTTCCATCTGGACCCACTTTGAACATTGCCTCTTCGCTCTTCCAAGCTCGAACTATCAAGTAAAAAAAAAGATGTTTCTTGGTTTACAAGTAACTTCAATAAAAAGGAGATTTGGATTTAGTTTTTTATGGTTCTGATGCTGTATTGTTGTGATAAACAGGAGGAACCTAACGGCGAGTGGTCCGAGACCAAACCCACAAGGCTCGTACCACTACGGTTTGATCAAAACAGCTCGTACGATCGTGCTTGCTAACTCAGCTCCTTGGATTAATGGCAAGCAAAGGTACGCAGTGAACGGTGCCTCTTTTGTTGCGGCTGATACGCCATTGAAGCTCGCAGATTACTTCAAGATCCCTGGTGTTTTTAGCCTCGGAAGCATCCCGACAAGTCCCCCTGGTGGGAACGGAGGTTACCTTACAACCTCTGTTATGGCCGCTAACTTCAGAGACTTCGTGGAGATTGTTTTCCAGAACTGGGAAAACTCAGTCCAGTCTTGGCACCTCTCCGGTCACTCTTTCTTTGTCGTCGGGTAAAAAACAGACAACTCTATTAACGAATAGTTTTATAAGTTTATTGGTATTTACACTTTGGTCTTAAAGACTTATGTTTGATGTGTTTCATATCTTGTTGGATGATAGAATGGACGGAGGGCAATGGACACAGGGGAGCCGATCAAAGTACAACCTCAGGGACGCAGTTTCACGATCCACCGTACAGGTGTACCCGAGGGCATGGACAGCTATCTACGTAGCTTTAGATAATGTTGGGATGTGGAACATAAGGTCGGAGAATTGGGCAAGACAATACTTAGGGCAACAATTCTACCTCAGAGTTTACACGTCCTCTACTTCGTACCGAGATGAGTATCCGCCACCAAAGAACGCTCTTTTGTGCGGACGAGCTAGAGGCCGCCACACTAGGCCATTCTAGAACCGATCTCGAAAAATCCAAGGCTAAACGTTTTTTGTTTTTTTTTTGTTTTATTGGATGATCTGAAGTGTTTAGTATTGTCACGAGAGGGTGGCAACAAAATGTAAAACTTCGTGGATTTTTTTACTACGGCAAGAAAATTACGAAAATGTTGGAGCTTCACTTGAGCTTTCTGTTTAATTTGAATGATGAAATCAAATGTCGTGTTCTTGTTTTTAAAACTATTAATAAAATTATTTTCATGACGTGACCACAAGACTTATTATCTGTATTGTCATTCCACAGGAACCAACTAAACTCGAGATTAACTGATTTGAAAAGATTTGCGTATAAAAATGACAGCAAGAGATGATAATTTGCTACAAACTATGACATATAACAAAAACTAGACCTCACATTTAGGGGTCATATTAGTACGGTTTTTAGGAAAACAATTCTATCTCCAGGTTAACACTTCATCTACACGAGTATCCGCCACCTAGGAGATCTCTAGAGCCGGCTCTGAAAATTAGAATCTCACAAACATTTTAAGTTACTTTTAATAGTAATAAATTTCACTATGAGATGAGACCATGCGAGTTATGTTTAATAATTTTTGAAATATTTAGAGGAAAAAGCAATTGTTTCCGGCTGTGCTCAGAACCAGCTTTGAACATTAGACGAGGTAGACGTACACAAAGCGGTTCTAGAATGAATATGGGACGGGACGTTTCAACGGTTCCTTTTTATGTTTTAGATTGGATGTTTTTTTATGTTTAGTTCTAGAAACAAAATAATGAAGCTAGACTTGAGCTTTTAATTTAACTTCAAATGAAATGTTGCGTTCTTGTTTTAAGTTTTTAAAAACTGACTTGTTACCTGATCATAAGTCTTTGCATAATGACCTGCAAAATTTGAGATCAACTGATTCAAGAAATTTGAGAAAAAATATCTTTAGAAACGAAAAAAAGAGAGGAGAATTTGTCATGAACTTTTTAGGGGTCAAGATTAGACTGTTTGTTTAGGGGTCAAGATTAGTCCAGTTTCTTTTAGGGGTCAAGATTGGTCACAATTATAGGTCCGAAACATTACATAAAGTAAAAATGCCTCAAAATGTCAGACCAAGCATACTAAAGATTTGATCGAGATTGACAAATCTAAAGTCGCCGCTCGCTGGACAAATGTAAAATGCAGGGTCTAACTGGTAACATCACAAAAACACTAAGAACAAATAGGAGAGAAACTTATAATAATAAAATATCTAGGAATGGCGAAAAATGATTATTCTTTATCGTATTTAGTAAGGAACAATATTGTTCTATATTTCTCTTTAATTAAAAAATGAGAAGAAATGGAAATAAAATATGATTCCTTATAATGATAAAAATTTAGAAACATTAAGAAATGTATTATTCATTTTCATTTCCTAGTTACCATTCATACCCGCAGTGAACGTTGACATATAATACAGAGAAGTATTCCATATATGGTCACGCGTTCACACATAGTTGAAACTTTATTCCATTGTTCTCTAGCTGCTTCCACTAAAACTACCGAGTACCAATCTAAGACTAGACTTCTCCCATCTCGACTTTCTTCAACGCTAAGGCCATGATTAACCCGGGTCTCTTAAGGTGGGGTTCTTAACGAAAAATTTGTCTTTTTAATTTTTTTTTTTTTTTTTGCATTTTTCCCGCTAAGAGACGGCTCTTATGGTTCTTATTTAAGAGACGGTTCTTAGCTTTTCTTAGTTAAAAGCTAAGATACATCTCTTAGAAAAGTTAAGAACCCCACCTTAAGAAACCCCGGTTAATCCTGCTCTAAGCTCCCAAATTCTTTATATGTTTTGTAAATGCTAATTCATACTCATCAAAGCTATAAGTATTTCTCCATACATATTATATGTAATGGCTTTGGCATTAGGTTTTATCACACTATAATTAAATTATTCTTAAACATAATTAAAATGATTATTAAAAGGCTACCCGCCTTAGCGTTTCAAGGTTCCAATTAAAACATTTATAGTTTTTGTTGTCGAAAACATTTACATATTTTTTGAACGTTTTGTATCCGTATTAAAAATGTATTTCTTTGAAGGAAAGCATCATCAGTTCATGGGGGTCATTTCATTTGAATGTCCAGCCAATTGCCACAATATCAGTTAAACTATTAATATATAGTATCATAGTTATTTAATTTTTTCAAACATTTGAAACGGATCATGTAAGTTTAATTAAGTGGAGTTGTTATTTTCCCTCAATAAAATATGAACTTTTCCAGTGATTGACGAGAAGAATGGATGGAATATGAATTCATGACTGTGCATCGAATTAAAAATAAATAAAGAGTTATGATCCAATAAGAATATAAAGGGTAAATCTTAATTAGAAACAAAATAACAGCTATTAAGATGTTTCGGATATGGTGTTACTATGTCGCATGTCGATGGTGGTGCTCATTTACATTTATTTAATTTTTATTTCTAACCTAATACAATTGGCTGGATCTTATCAGTGTCACGCAATATACCTAACATATACATGGTATCGGAGAAATCAGATAATTATAAATATACAACCAAATATGAAAAACAATTGTTCATTAATTGGTTAATGTATAATCTGAAATCGTCACACACAAACACATAGGTCCTAACTACTATGCATCTACATATACCAAACACCAAATCCTCATGTCTCAAAGCTTCTTTAAGTCACATGGGATGGGTGGGACTTAAGTATTTCATATCAAGTTCCTAAAACCCGAATATATACCGCAAATCTGAATTAACCATACCGAATACGAACGAGACACTGAGCGTCCATACTAGGCGTGTTTAATACGGTAAAACTAAATATACAGTGGTTTGGATTTAGTTATACCGAATAAAAGTTATTATTAAGAAACCACGATATATGGATATGTATTGGTATATAAACATATTAAACAAAAAAAATTAATTAATTAAAGTATAGTAGTAATATTTTATGTAAATTATATAGCATAATTAATAATATATAATTTATTTTATTGTTCATACTTAAAATGTTGCTTTTAGTAGTTTAATATTTTTAAGTTTTTTTAAAGTTAATTATTTTTCATTCTATCAAATTGAACAAAACATAACTTTTACTTTTTCTTTGATAATATTTAGTTATTTAATAATATTATGGATTATTAATTTTTCTTATTTTTGTTTTATAAAAATTAATTATTAAATTAATATGTTTACTAAATATTTTAAATAGTAAAAAGAGAAAAATAATCTATTTAAAAACTGAAATATCTTTATGTTTTATTAAAGTTATCTAATCATCTAAAATAAATTTCACCAAATGGTATAAAAGATAAATATATTTATGAGTTTTTGGTACAAAACTAAATAAACCAAAAACTGATTGTATATAAACCGAACCAAACCAAAATAAATATAGTTTTAATATAGTAGCTATTTTTATAAATTGAAATACCGAATAACAAGAAAAAACGAATTGAAACCGACTCGAAATCCTGATTGAACACCCCTAGTTCATACATAATATTATGAACCTTAAGACAATATGTATAGGCCATAGTTCCTCAAATCAAATTATGACATCAATTCAACATGTAGATCACACTATTTGAGATTAAAGGTTTCAAAATCAAAATTTTTAATAAGGTCACAATGGTAAAACAATTTTTTTTGGATAAATGTTAGTCACACTCACGCAATATGCTAACTCTTTTGGAGCAACATGCTAACTACTCCTATACATGTACATATACCAAACACCAAATCCTCATGTCCAAAGCTTCTTTAAGTAACATGGGAAGAATTTCATATGAACCTCATTATATATATACTATGTGATTTTCCGTGCTTAGACACATAACAATATTTATAAAATATATAAAATATGGTTATTGATTGATATTATTTTTTAATTCATATAGATAATATATAAGCTGAAATTATTTAAATAATATTTTGTTATCTTATTAAATATATAACTTTGTATATAAAATTTTGAAAAAATTAGTTATTTTGGATATATCAAAATATTTTTCCGAACTAACCACAACTTTTACTGTTCTAAAATAGATTATTTTAGCTTCTTATAGTTCAGTTTGCTATATTATATATACAAATATATATTTTAAAATTAATGTATAATTTGACATATGTAGTTTTGGAAAAAAAAAGGAAAAAAAAAATAACTAAAGGGTTTGTTAGTTCAAAATTTCATAAGTGGATAAAACTAAACCAATAATATTTTGAAAGTTCTTGAAAATATAAATATTTAGAAACATAAATTATAATAGTTAATTACAATTTTAACTTTATTTATAAGTTTTAAGTGACTTGGTAATTTACATGTGTAAAAAGTAAATGGAAGATTATTCTAAACAATAGTACGTTGTATCTTAATTAAACATATAGTTTTAGATATAAGAATCCAAATTGGTTTAATTACTAACTTTTGGGTATATCGAATAAGATATGTTTTTCCGAATTGAACCACAATTGTTTGAGTATATATGGCTAAAATTGGATTAGTTTTGTCATGATGTTTGATCAGGTTCTTTATTTTAAGTTTGTAAATATATTTTGTAGTTCTGTATACTTAGATATATTATAGTTTTAAAATTTGAAAGAAAAATAATGTAAGATATATATAAATTAGCATAAGTAAACATAATTTTCAAAATATATTTTTGTCATTGTGTAAATTTATATATATATATATATATTATGTTGGATAAAATTTACAAAAGTTCATTTTCTACGTGTTAAATAAGCAAACCGACCGTTAATCTTTACAGATTTATTTATGGTTTTATAACAAAATGGTATTCAGAAACTGTTTCATATGCATGATGGTCAGTACTAAAACAATAATTATCTTTTCGGAGGAGACTAGAGTTTTCAACGATTTATCAGGAAACAATGGGAAACAGTGGCAAGTCCAATACTGTGAAATTATTTTATTAGAAGTTTTGATTAGTGATAACTCACCCAATCCAGGTTTAGTATATAACATTAGTTGATGACTAATTCAAAGGTATCATTAGCCGGAAAATTGCACCGTAGTTATTTCAATCAGAAAAAGAGTATAATTTAGATTCTGGAATGTTTATCGATATGGACGTATACGAGTAAATCCTTTGTCAAAAAAAATGGACGTATACGAGTAAAAAGATAGCTATTTGGTAATTCTGAACTATATTAAACAATATACATTCCTTCGCAATAAAAAAACGCATGTTTTTGGTCTGTTTGTCTATCGAACAGTTGACTTTTGATTTTGTAGGACTTCTTCGTTGACGTAAAGATCTCTTTTTCTCAATACTCAATACATATATTTTTGTTTTAAAATATTTCGCGCCTAATAGGTCACGTACCTTGGAAACTCAGCAAGTGTAAGTGCATATGGACCAACACTCGTCTGACTATCGAACTGATATACTTAAAAAACAATATAATCGATCTTCCGCTACGATCACACTATAAATATAGAGCAGACGCATGCACAAATGGAACCAAACCAAAGTTGCTTTCTTGTTCTTTGAAAACAAACAAGAAGACTTCAATGGCTACTCACTCAAGATTTTTATACGTGCTTCTTCTTCTTTCATGCATTGTTTTTGCATTGATTGCAGAGAGTTTTGGAGATAATGTGGAGAATAACAATGACGATGATGATTGTTCTTCCTGGAGTTGGCGTGGATGCGGTAGTTTTTATAGACAACCTTCCAAAAGATATGGTGGTGAAAGGTATGGCCATGGAGAAAGGTATGGAGCTGGTATGAATGGTTATGGTGGTGGCTATGGTGGTGGAGGCGGGGGTGGAGAAGGTGGTGGTTCCAATGGAGGATCAGGCCACGGAAGTGGATCCGGCGCGGGTGCTGGTGTTGGAGTTGGTGGAGCAGGAGGAGGTGGAGGCGGCGGGGGTGGAGAAGGTGGTGGTTCTAATGGAGGATCAGGTCGTGGAAGCGGATCTGGCGCTGGTGTCGGAGTTGGAGGAGCAGGGGGTGGAGCAGGAGGAGGTGGAGGTGGAGGAGGTGGGGGCGGAGAAGGCGGTGGTGCAAATGGAGGATCGGGTCATGGAAGTGGATCCGGCGCGGGTGCTGGAGTTGGTGGAGCAGCAAGTGGAGCAGGAGGTGGTGGAGGGGGCGGTGGCGGTGAAGGTGGTGGTGCCAATGGAGGATCAGGTCATGGAAGTGGATCCGGCGCGGGTGCTGGTGTTGGTGGAGCAGCAAATGGAGCAGGAGGTGGTGGAGGGGGCGGTGGCGGTGAAGGTGGTGGTGCCAATGGAGGATCAGGTCATGGAAGTGGATCCGGTGCTGGTGCTGGTGTTGGTGGAGCAGCAAGTGGAGCAGGAGGTGGTGGAGGGGGCGGTGGCGGTGAAGGTGGTGGTGCCAATGGAGGATCAGGTCATGGAAGTGGATCCGGTGCGGGTGCTGGAGTTGGTGGAGCAGCAAGTGGAGCAGGAGGTGGTGGAGGGGGCGGTGGCGGTGAAGGTGGTGGTGCCAATGGAGGATCAGGTCATGGAAGTGGATCCGGCGCGGGTGCTGGTGTTGGTGGAGCAGCAAATGGAGCAGGAGGTGGTGGAGGGGGCGGTGGCGGTGAAGGTGGTGGTGCCAATGGAGGATCAGGTCATGGAAGTGGATCCGGTGCGGGTGCTGGAGTTGGTGGAGCAGCAAGTGGAGCAGGAGGTGGTGGAGGGGGCGGTGGCGGTGAAGGTGGTGGTGCCAATGGAGGATCAGGTCATGGAAGTGGATCCGGCGCTGGTGCAGGTGTCGGAGTTGATGGAACAGCGGGTGGAGCAGGAGGAGGTGGAGGAGGTGGTGGTGGAGGAGAAGGTGGTGGTGCCAATGGAGGTTCTGGTCATGGAAGCGGATCCGGTGCTGGTTCTGGTGTTGGAGTTGGTGGAACAGGAGGGGGTGGAGGAGGTGGTGGTGGTGGTGGAGGAGAAGGTGGTGGTGCCAATGGAGGTTCTGGTCATGGAAGCGGATCAGGTGCTGGTGTTGGAGTTGGTGGAGCAGCGGGTGGAGCAGGAGGAGGTGGAGGAGGTGGGGGCGGAGAAGGCGGTGGTGCAAATGGAGGATCTGGTCATGGAAGTGGATCCGGCGCGGGTGCTGGTGTTGGAGCAGGAGGAGGTGGAGGAGGAGGTGGTGGAGGAGAAGGTGGTGGTGCCAATGGAGGTTCTGGTCATGGAAGCGGATCCGGTGCTGGTGCTGGTGCTGGTGTTGGAGTTGGTGGAGCAGGAGGAGGTGGAGGAGGTGGTGGCGGAGAAGGTGGTGGTGCCAATGGAGGATCCGGTCATGGAAGCGGATCCGGTGCTGGTGTTGGTGTTGGAGGAGCAGGAGCAGGAGGAGGTGGAGGTGGTGGTGGCGGAGAAGGTGGTGGTGCCAATGGAGGTTCTGGTCACGGAAGTGGATCCGGTGCTGGTACTGGTGTTGGAGCAGCGGGTGGAGCAGGTGGAGGTGGTGGGGGAGGTGGAGGAGGTGCTGGTTCCGGCAATGGATATGGTTACGGTAGTGGTTACGGTGCTGGTTTTGGTAGTGGTAGTGGAAGCGGTGGAGGTGGAGGTGGAGGTGGAGGAGGTGGGGGTAGCGGTGGAGGAAGTGGAAGTGGAAGTGGAAGAGGAGAAGGATATGGGAGGGGAGGAGGAACCGGTACAAGCAATGGAGGAGGAGTAGGAGTAGGTTTTGGAATGGGCATCGGCTTTGGTATTGGCATTGGAGGAGGAAGTGGTGGTGGTACCACTTATCAAACCAATATCAACGGAGATAAAATTTCTCCTTAAGGAATATGGAGGTGAGAGATATCTATCTCTTTCTCAACTCCAATATTTGATAAGAATTTTTCGTTTTAATTTTTGATTTTTAGTTATTTTATGTCATAAATCTCATCGATAAAATTCATGTACGATGAATTCATTTCCCACATAATAAAAATTAAAGAACTTTGTTTTAACTAGGTATAACCTACGCCATGCAGTATGTTTTTTTCTTTTTGAGAAAGGGCTTTTACGCCATGCAGTATGTTGTAGTACCAATTGTTTATTGATTATTGAAAGTAGTACTTTATCATCACCTTATCTTAGGAACAAAATTTATATATTTTGAAAATATCTAGTACTTATATTGTAGATGTTTATTATTGTAGTTATCAATATTAACATTTAACTCAATTTAAGCAAAAAATATTAATATTTAACTGTGCCCAACGAATCATCCTAGACTCGATCATCTAAAGTTATCAAAATGTTATGTGTTGTGGATGACATTTATTGTCCTGTCCCTAGATAGCGGCCGAAAGACTGGAAAGACTCACCTTAACCCCAGCATGTGCTTGGAGTCTCAAATTAGATTAAATAATTAAAGGGCCAATAGTTATACAAAATATTGTTAGCTCAATTGGATTCAGAAGTAGTAGGTAACCTTAAAGATGAGATGTTCAATTCCTCTTCAAATTAAATATGAATAACTTTTTTGAACCAATAATATGAATAAATATTTTAAATTTCCAGTAATTTATAGTAAAAATAGCCATACAATGGTTTTGTGCTTGAAGTCCATGTAATGTCAGGCACGAGCCTTATGCCTTTCAATTTTGCCTCATCAGAGTTTCCAAGTAAATATTGTTTAAACACGTTGTTTAAGAGCGCTTAAATATACTACTGGAACAAAACAATGTTAAACAAATTAAGCCAAACATATATAATACCGAGATAATTGGCATCAAGGCTATACATTACTTAAGATACTTACTACATCCTATAAATGCTAATTAGGGATTTTAAATTGCTAAATCATAGAAAGCGAGTTTAGTTTTGAGCTTCTTGTATATCTCATTGATCTCACTTGCTATCAATGTTTCGATCTTATTTGTTGAGTTCACACTCTCCACAATTCCCAAGCTTTTATGCTTCTCAAAAGACTCTTCTTCTCGTAGTTCCACAGATATTATCTCTCACTTCGAACAAAAACATTCAACCACATTAACATAGTTCTAATAAAGACACTATCGTTGTTATATTTAGCCAAAAAGCATAAACAAACTTTCTCTAGTGCTAGCCAGTTCGTTCGTACTTCGTTAAACCAATGGTTAGTAACCAATAGCAAGATCAAAGTATGTGAGTTTAAACGTTAAGAACAAAAGTATCGATCTAGTTTAGGATCGAATGAAGTAACAATAGAATTATGCTGTTCCTTGAAAGTAAAGCCAGATGATCAAATACTAATATATATATATATATGAATTGTCAAATATGAGAGTCCGAAAACTTTGTTCCTAACCCAAAACTCCGTCCAATGTAGTCACTTCAGTGGAAAAGTAAGTAACAATAACGATATCGACATGTATATGCTCATGAGTACAAAAATCCACTGATTGGAGAATTAAAAACTATGGCTATCTAAATTAGATGAATCACCAGAACTGATTCCTAGTGAAATCATCTTCCTCTTTTAACAACAAATAATTCTAAATATTACAAAGATGTTATCAGAGCTTAAAGAAAGTAAACTTTAGATGAAATAACGTTTAGCAACACTTGAAAGAGCAGGAAGGGTGCTCTTTATATTCTATTCTACTTTACATGGTATCATAACATTCGGTCCTAGAAGATCAAGTTTTAAAAAAAAAAAAAAACTTCCGCATAAAAAAGAGAGTTCTTGTTCTCGTGATCAACATGGTGGCTATAATAATTGGAGAAGAGGAAAAGGGGTCTAACGATGATGATGAAGACGATGTGGAGCTGTCAACCTCGACGTGAACCGGTCATGAAATCAATCAGTTGTTTTCTTTTAGTTTTATATTTTGTTATTGGGTTTGACTTTTACCTTAAGTTTCTGGTTTTGAGTTTTATATTACTTCAGTTTTTTTATTGTTTGGTCTACGGGTTATTGAGAGATGTTTACAAAAAAAGTGTTTAGGTCAAAAAGTTGGGTTTTCATGGTTGTTTAGTTTTGAGATAAATTCTATAGTTTAGAGTTTTTCACAATTTATGTTTTTATCGTAGTTTGCGCTGTATCAATTGGTATCAGAGCTTCCGCTACATCAAAGGGGCCATACAAGACTATAGATAATGGATGAGAATAATCTCAAAGTAGGCACCAAGTTGCCCTTTAGTGAGAGCATGACCTCGTCTAAATTTAAAGAAGATGTATTTTTAACATAGAAATTTAAGTTCCAACAAAAACGATGTTGATCTTACATGAAGAACAAGAGGAAAAACATGTTCTCAAAGACCATTCTTGTTTACGAACAAAAGCAAAACCAAGAATACGAATAACTACACATCCAAAACTCAAAAAACAAAGTACCAATAAAATAAAACCGACCATCGAAACAAAGACTCTTACTGCCTATATATCGTCACCGTTGCTAGTGGCCAGATTGGTATTATTGTTATTATTCTGATGACTAGAACCGTTAATAATGGACGTAATTGCTGCCGCTAAAGCCGCCGCAAAGTTAGGATCCGAGGCAATCGCTGCACTGGCGGCACTAACGCTCTCGCCAATCGAAGAAGTTGCTGCCATCTGCAGCGGCTGAGCCGGTAATTGTAAACCAGAAAATTTGGATTGTTGTTGGTTATAATACAAACCTTGACCGATCACTTGAGGCAAAGCCGCGGGGTTGAAGCCTGGTCTTTGAGCGAACTGCATCAACGGGTTATTAGTGGTCATGTTGGGGTTGTTACCGTTGGATGAATTGGTGAGGTCAAGTGTGATGGTTGGGAATGGTGCGGAGGCTGAGATTGTGGCCATGCTTGAGGAGCAAGGCAAGATGGCTCGAGCTAGGAGGTTTGTTGGGTTCATTAAATTGTCTTGGCTAGACATTGAGCCAGAGAGGAGCATGCTTGCGGCTGCGGTGGTTGTTGAGGCCATGGCCATTGCGGCTGGTGGAAGCGGATGGTTGTGGTTTCCTTCGTACGTGGTTATGAGAATAGATCTATCTTCTGCGCAACGTTGCACCTATTACAAAACATCATTGGTTAGGGTTTCTTTTCTTTCAAACTCAGCTTATATATATATGGTTTTATATGTTAATTGCCAACTGTTGATGTAAGAGCCAAACATACTTGCTTACGAACAGGACATCCACCGGCCATCGTGCAGCGATAATAAGCTCTCGGACAAGGGTTTCCTTTAGCCATTTTTTGTCCATACTTCCTCCATTGACATCCATCGGTTATCTGATAACCGCATTAATACATTATTACATGCTTAACCTTATATAGCTACTATAATATTTTTTTCTACAATATATTAGTTTTGCTTTTTACACATAAATATATTAAATTTTATTACAAATACATCACTTTGTAATTAACTATTTCCTACAATTTAAAGCCTAAAAATTAAGAAAGTAAAATTTACCATTTTATCTAATAAAAATACATAAAATTTAAATAATATATATTTTGAAACATTTTTTTTAAAACAATGAATCTTTCCAAAATTGGATAGAGAGTGAGTTACGTTACCATAGTTGCTTCAGATCGGGCGCGAACTGAGACACGAGCTTTTCGCATGGTGGCTTCTGCAGCTGACTGATCAATAAGGTTTCTGTTTCCGTTGCTTCCGGAAGGTGGATTGAGTTTGGAGACTTTGTTAGGGTTTCCCCAAGCGTTAGACTCAGATTCAGGGCTTTCTTCTCTCCCAAGTAACCTCTTTCCACTCTCTCGGAGATTTGAGTTCTCCAGAAGCAAAGGAGGAGATCCAGAGCGCAGAACTGTTCTCTCTTCAGATGACACTTCAGCATCATGCTCTGCCGCTCCAGAAGACGGCCCTAGCTCCATGAACTGCCTTGGCACCATGGTTTGCACTTCTTGCCCTTTCCTTCCTTCTTCGTTGCCTTCTGTACCCTGTATTGCCACGTTAAGTATTTTTTAGCTGAGGAATAATTATAGTTTCACTTAGGTAAATAAATGCTTAGACTATGAATTTTTATGTTAGGGGTTGTGTTATAACTATAGTAGTAACATTTTTATGTCTCATGTGCTGACTTTACGTATGATTAACTTTATTCTCTAGCCGTCACAAAGACCAGATGTAAAGAGTTGGTGAGGATAAAATTTTGATTCAACTATACCAACATTTGGATTGTCCACATAATTTACTTATTAATTGTTATTCTCACGATTTAACGGGTATCTAGATTGCCCAAATATAGTTTAGAGAAAACAGACTGAGATCAATCAATTAAAACTGCAAAGGCCTAAAAGGAAAATGTAAAATTTACCAACAGATGATCTTGAGAGGAGTTGCGTTGTTCTTGTTGCCTCATGACGGCAACAAGTTGCATTTGTAAGGAATTGAAGTTGTTGGTCGCTTGGCTCAACATTTCCCTTAGCCTTTGATTCTCTATTTTCATCTTCTTCAGCTCCTCTTGCAGTTGTGCGTTCTTCATAAATTTATTGTAACACAAAACATTATCACATATAAAACATTAACACTTCACTGAAAAGTATTATACTCGTTTAATTTTTTGTACTTATACTGTTGTATACGAAATCATATTAAATGCTGAAGAAGATATGATTAATTTTGTTTTTTTGGAATTAATTAGGAAATGAAAAGGAAAATATATGATCAACTTGTTATTAACATGTACCTCAAACTTTGCACGTTTATCTTCCATATCCATTGACAGTCCATCATCCACCGTTGATTCATCGCTTCCCGTATTCGCCGTCAGAAGATTCAGCCCGATCTAATATTTAATATATCCACACCACATTAATTCATAAACCAGATTCAACTCATCTGCCTAAGTTAATAATATAAAATTAACTCTGAAAATTTATTGTTACTATTTACTACTATGAGCATTCACATCTCACCAAGACAAGAAACTAAATTTCAACAAAATAAAGAAAATAATCGATTGTACTTACATTTACATCTCTAGAACGATCGTTGTCTTCAACTCTTGAACTCTCCATTTTGACGTCAACCTTATTGGCTTCGTCGTCTTCGTTGTCCTTGATGTTCTCACGTGAAACCCTATTCTCCGAGAAGAAGTCAACCTCACCAACCACTACACGACGCTCATCCAGCGGTGTGATCTGATCGTGACGGTTTTCGTCACGTGAACCGCCTAGACTCACAGGAAACCGGAACATCTAAGTCTATATAATACGGTTTACTTTATTTTGATCGGATTCTCCGAAACCCTAGGAACAAAAAAAGGACAGGTTACTTGTGGGTAATGATCAATCAAGTTTGTTGGATCCGTACAGTGTGGTAGTGTATCCTTTTAGTGCTTCTCGATTTATAGGAAGATCAAGAAAATAAAGAGATATTAGAGCGAGAGAAAGATAGTTTGATATGTGGCTATGATAGATGAGAGAGTTTCTTACCGGTCCAGATGCTTCGCCTACAAAAAGGGTTTTGACGTCGACTGAGAGTATTAGATATATCTTATTATTTTAGCTAATATAGATTATATGAATGTATATCTATGTTTGTGTAATTGTGTATATGGAGTGTTTTTTTTTTTGTTTAAAAAATTATTAGATTCTTTTTAGAAATTTCTTGGAGATTTCTAGTTTAGCTAAAAAGCGTCAGGGTGTGCGTCATTTGTCTGCCACCTGACACTTTAAGAGAGACGTGAGTCCTATACTTTAACCAGACAACATTGAGAAATGTCCAACTAAAGAGACCTCACAGTTTACACGTTTACTTATTCTTTTGTGATCTGAGAAATGGTGTGAACTACGTGTTGTTTCGATTATGATTGCTAGCTGCAATGCTGCTGCATAAAAGCTAAAGCTTGCTGTATATTTCAACACCATGCTGTTTGTTTCAAATTATTATGATCAATTAGTTTTGGCTGTATTAGTACGAAATTCTCAGACGTGCGTGTTCGATCCGTGGTGTAGATGAATCATATCTACTATTTTAAGATATCTCGATAATGTCAAACTTGTGTTCTTATAAAATAAATTTGGATTTATTTTAGATTGTTAGAACTAAATATGATCTTTCAAAAAAAAATCTTATTGAACATGTCAATATAGGCAAAGAAATTTAATGCGGCGAAAAGCAGGTGATTTGTAGAAACAGCTATTTTTATCAAATTAAAAATCAGTTGTGAATGAATAAAAAAATGATTCATTCCTCATTTTAGAACATACTTTTGACTATTTCAGATAACCAAAATATTAGACAAATTGATAGAAGATGAGAAAAAACACCGCTAGCAACAAGATCGGCACCTTTCACGTGATTGAGAAGAAAATGTTTTATGGCAAACAAATATTCGTGCAACATTTTGTTTTGCCAGTAAATCATTTTTATCTCATCTCTATTTTTACTTCTATAATAGTATTTCGCAAGGTTCTAAAAATCGGTCTAGGCGGCGCCTAGGCCCCCGCCTAGACAGCAACTCGGTCCTCTCCGAAACGATTTTCTTAAAATCCGATTTATACCGATTTATACAATTTTAGTCTATTGAAATTATTCAGAATCAGTTAAAATCGATCTAAATTTGTCTAATTATGTTAATTTAAGCAATAATGTTAGTATATATTCATAAATTTATCTAATTCTTTTATGAGATAAAGACCAAAATAGACCTTAAAAAGTTTTTGTCCCAAAAATAGTACCCAAAGAGAAAAATGACCAAAATAGACTTTATTAAAAGATGTAAATATATATATTTATACATTTGGGTTAACTAATCTAAACTTAGGGTTTAGAGTTATGGGGTGGGGGCTTTGGAGTTGATTTTTAAAATTTTAAAAAAATTAAAAAAAATTAAAATTTTCAAAATAAAAAATGTCTATTTTGATCATTTTTTCTTTCAAGTGCTATTTTTGTGACAAAAACTTCAAAAAGGGCTATTTGAGAGATTTGCCAACCGATAAATAGATAAAATTTTGACGGGATTGGCTCGCTCGACCGGCTTTCCTTATGGGTCCCATGTCCAGAGTTAACTTACGTTGTTGCCTGTTAATATGTTGACAAATCATACCGTGGGACCCGTTCCCTTCCTTTGACTTTATTTTGTTTGTATCGACTTCTCTCTATTTCAACTCTTTGGAACTTTGTCTAACAGAAAAAAAAAACAGACGAGGAAAAATAAGTACAACGTATACGGTATATATATATTTTTCTAATTATCATGGAGGTATCTCAGAAATAAGAAATGTCTAAACCATTTTCCAATCAAAAATACATCTCACGAATGAACCATCTATATAAATATTCAAATAAAGTTCTAAATATGGTTTCATATTCGCATAGGCGCATAATTTAATAAAGTGATGTTAATTCAAACTTGAATTCCTTAACCAGTCAAAGTCCGTCTACCACTAAACCACCTCATGTGGTTACATATACACATGTTTATATGGTTGACAGATACAATGTATTCTTCTTTAATCTCTTCGATCATCAGACTATCTACCTACTCAGCTCATGAGCCATGAGGCACTATAAATCACAACTGCTATAAATATGGAATCGTAACATAACGATTAGAAATCACTTATTAAAATTTTAGGAAATAAATCCATCGAATATATTAGGATTATCTTCAAAATAAGTTTTCTTCTTTGTTAAAGAAAGTTTCAATGTGTACAGCTTTCTATAGTCAAATGAAACATTACAAAGTTAATGAGTAACACTGATTTTTTTTTAAAAAAAGTTCATACGACCTCCACCCTTATCTCTCCGACAACAGAGTTTCCAAGTCTTTTTTTTTTTTTGACAAAGAGTTTCCAAGTCTTCATTTGCTGCTATACAATATGAATTCTTTGTAGTCAATTGCATGTATCGCTATCTTATAATAATGTCGTATATATACTCCCTCCGTTTCATATTAAGTGTCGTTTTAGAGAAATTTTTTTTGTTACAAAATAAGTGTCGTTTTCGACTTTCGATGCAAAATTTATTAATTTTATTCCGCAGTTTATTTTTCTATTGGTTGAAATATGGTTAGGTGTATAAGTAATTGTGTTTTTCTATAGAAAATATGCAAAATTAATTATTTTCTTAATCCGTGTGCAAAAATCTAAAGTGACACTTATAATGAAATAGAGAGAGTATAATTTTTAACCATGGTCATTTTACCGGACCTAAAAACTCTAATCAGAACCGATCCGAAAAACCAGTTTGAAACGGATATGAATAATGTATTTTTTACTCCTATTGGGTCTTGTTAAGAAGGATATGCGGGTCTCAGATCCGACCCGACCCGACCTGAATCCGAGATTCGATGGGATATTCGAAATACCTAAAATTTCTTGTATATATTAGATATATATGAGTATTTCAGTCTATTTTTGATATTAGAGTTATTATTTTAGTATCGAATTTGTGTTTTCATGTATAGTTTTGGATTTCAGATAAAACTGTAGATTTTCAAAAATATAATTTGTTTAATCAAATAAAAGTTCTGGTATTTTTTATGTCTTCGGATATGATTTTGAGTAAATTTTAGATATTTTCGATTATTTAAACTATTTTCATATATTTTTGTGTTATTGGGTATTTTTGGGGCCAGATCCAAACAAACCCGATCCGGACCCGAACCATAAATTCAGTTTACCCTATTAAGTCCAATTATCTAAGATCTGAATTGACTCGGATCCTATAAGACCCGAATCGAACTGATCCGATAAATTTTAATTACCCTATTAAGTCTAAATGTCTAATTACCCGACAAAATCCGATAATCCGACCTGAGGACTCGAATGCCTAAACCTAATAGCTTTTGAAAGTTATATTGAAGCAAAACAATTCATACACTCAATGATATAATTAATAACGATGTTCTAATATATGTAAAAATTATCTGATTTTACAAACACGTGAAAACTTAGATGGAAATATATTAGGCAGTTGGATATTGCGTTTAGATAAAGCTACAAGAACTTAAAAGTCTTCAAACTTTGTTTGTGATCTCAATCGTCAATACTTAATGGATATCATAAAAGTCCGCCCATCAATATCAGAACTATATATTTAAGAGACTATAATGACAAATAAAAAGGTATACCCATATCCTTTCTCCGTTTCAATTTAGTTATCGTTGTAGAGTGAATTTTTCGTTTAGAAATAAATGTTGTTTTATAATTTTAATATAAAATTTATTGACTTTATATATTAGTCTATTTTTCATTGGTATGAAATATGTTTAAATGTATAAATGTTAATGTTTTTATTTCAAAAATACGTAAAATAAATGTTTTTTAATTTATGTACATAAAATTCAAACGACAACTAAAATGCAACCGATGAAATATAACATAGCAAGCATTTCAAAGACATTCTAGTGAATTTATTATCTGACATTCATTTTTCTTTTTCTTTAAACAAAGCAAGACGACATTCAAAGTAATTAAGATCCGACTCTTCGGGATGAAATAGAATTCGTCGGGATTTTAATTTGTTTCGGCAATAGGTCTCGAGTTGATGGAATTGGGCAGACATGTTCAATGCAAATCTGCTCATCTGGATAAATTTGGTTATAAAAACTCTATTTTCTTGGTTTATTTTTCTTTATTCCGACGATCCTTGTTTTGTTTTGTTTTTTTGGATTTGTTGTACAATTTTTATATACGATTTTTAGTACAACAGAAAAGAGGAATAAAAAACAGAAAAAGAGGAATAATGATATAAACCAGGCCGACCAATAGACCTGGTTTAAAGAAAATAAATAGATTAGGTCAAACCGAACCAATTAATAAATAATGTTGGTTGTTTCAAAACTAACGTTGTCGTTGCTAAACCAAGGGCATCTTTATCCATAGTTTCTTAAGGGCATCGTTGTCGTTGTCGTTGACATGTGAAATCCGTGAACAATGCAAGAACCGCTTCTTAAAACTACTAAATAAGAACCGTTTTTGGAGGGTTTCTTACACTGTTCACGGGGCCCACTAACACGTGGCGGCCCGTAATTGGTTTGTTTTATTTTTTATTTTTTATTTAGCAAAGAAAAAATAAAAATAAAAAACAAAAAAATAGGAAGCCCAAATGGGGTTCCATGGATAATGATGGCCTAATAAGACTCCAATCAACCACTTGATATGGCTATCTTTCTTTTATTTGCTAAGAAAAAAAAATGTGAATTTGTATCTTTCTCTTTTGCGTTGAATGTGGATACAACTCTCATAATCAAACCAGATTCATCAAAAATATAAATGAAATGCTAATGGTCCCAACCCAATAAATTTACGTTATTCCCCATTAATACTACAGAGTTACAACTGTTATAAACAGAATGAATTCATCAGAATATACAAATGAAACATTTTCAGACGAGAAGTTGTTCTGATGTTGCTTGGTAAAGGCACGTTTTCCCATGAGATTGTGAAATATGGGATGAGGATCGCCAAAACTCACATAGTACAACCCGATCCTAGACCAGTGGTAGAGCTAGAAAAAACATCCACTAGGATCAAAAATATATATATGAAATTAGATATTGAGGGGGTCAGGTTACTGAAACTCATCGTAATTAATAGTTATCATCTTGTATGAGTTTGTTAGGATCTCTCATTGTAAGTTTAACTGTGTTTCAAATCAGAAGTCTGAACTCTCACCAAAAAACATTTGGCTTCTCTTCAAACAAAAGAAAACTGAACAAATATAATATAGAGAAACCCCAATCAAAATCTTATCATCTTTCTCATTCGATAATGTGATAGTCTCCATCGATGATGTATCTTTGTTTTATGATGAACACAACATAACCTTCTTCAGTTGTAACAACAATCCTGTGAATGAATCACTGTGGTTTCCGGCGATTACACAGTCTTCGTTCCTCTTGAATCCACTAAGCTCTTTTCCCTTTGTAATAAAGGAAACTTTGCCCAAGAACCTTTGCATCTTTATCAGATTCTTTTGTCGCCATTACATATGTAATCGCAAGTACTCAAAAACTCCAATTCATCTCTTCATGTGATAACTGGAGCTTTAACTGTCTGGTATTCCATAAATCCTATCTTATGATCTTTTTCTTTCCGATCCGAGACACTCTGAAATCATAACTTTGATTTTATGAGGTTTTGTTTCTATGACGTATTAAAGTTATTGTAACTGTCTGGTGCGTTTGGCGTTATTCAAATCCAAAAACTCCCTTTAACAATTCTTCCACAAGTCAAGCTGTCACCAATTCATCTTGTCTTGTGAGAGAGTTATTAAATGGTGAGGTTTTAGGTTCAATTAACGCCAAGCATGCCAATAACATACCTGTGGATGTGGAGGCGTTTCCTCCCACGATGAAGGATTAGGATCGATGCGCTGCAGCGCCAGTTGGATTCCACTGAGTGTGTTGTCACAGTTATGTCTTAATCCCTTTTGAGTGACGAAGTTTAATAGCTTTAAGAAATTCAAACAGAAATGAATAGTCATCAGGAGAAGAGTTTGATCATGAGAGATTAGTTTTTTGTCATGGATGTTTAATGACGATGATGAAGAAGAGTAAGAAAAACATGTGAAAAGATGATAATTTTTAAAAAGTATATATATATATGGATTTTTGTTTGGTTTACTTGATTTTGAATTATTTGGTTAAGAATAAACCAATTAAAATCAGTAAACCAAGTAAAAATTATTGTTTATGGATAATTAAGCTTTGAACTATCGATTTATGGAGAACTAGGTTTGCAACTTTTAATTTGTGGAGAATCTAGTTCAACGGAGATCTCATGCTATATGATAGTTATGGTGGGATATAGATCGTCAACCCAAACTAATCAAATTATTGAGAAAAATAGTCCATCTGAACAAAACTAGACTTTAAAATATTAATTTTTGTCACTCTTTTTTCTTAACGTTTCCTCTGACGTCTAAATCTTAAGATGCGTACTACAATAAAACTAGTTTCTTTGTAAATTTTATTTCTAGATCTATAAGAAAACTTAACAAGGAACTTCACATCGGCATATATGTTTTTTGCCAAAGTTATGACACTTGCAACTATATGGCGTAATGCCGTTAGGCCCAACACCTCCTTTATTAACAAAGTCATTTATGCACGTTTTGCTTCCATCATGGCCGCATCGCCCGTTAAATATATCTTTCTCCCCGCATAGGCTACCCATTGTAGTAAATCCAGCTTTCACGTCTATTATTTCATATCAGCCACACACAAAAAAATCGTTAATTTTTAACAAAATAATAGTTGGTGACAATGCAACAAACCAAAAATTAGAACATTGTCTAGCTACCAATTCTTCCAGAGAAAAGAAACAGCGTACTTCGAAAAGTTTAGAGTTGTTAAGTTGTACGTAAAACTAATAAAAACAAAGAGAAAGTATATGTGTTACCTTTGACATTGATCAGAACGAAAGATATGAGAATACAAGAAACCATGAAAACAGTAGCAGATCTCATGCTTCTCTTAACGTGTTAACTTTATATTTTTCACTCTTTTCTGCAAGTAAAAAATTAAAATCTTCTACCTATATTTTACTATTGGATATGATGATACTTGTTTTGTATGATATATATATATATATATATATATATATATATATATATATATATATATACACACACATTCAAAAAATGCTTTTTTAATCATAAATGTCGTTGTCAAAAAATAAAATAATCATAATCATAAATGTTTTTATGAATGTGATTTGTATCGTATGTATTCAAAGACCAAATATAAAAACAATTATTGGGTATATTTTACTAGTTTTGGAAGGTAATCTTTGATTTATTTTCCCATAAAGTACTTTAATGGTTTCCAAATCGTGATTAGGATAAGTCATAAATCAATTAATATTTTTCAATTGTAAGAGATTTTTCTGTTACACTTGATGATATTCAAACTTGAATAGACACATTTAGTGATTTCAAATCTTGAATAGATACAAGTTCTGATTGGTTGAGGTTGTAGTTACGTTTTTGTTTTGTTTTTGCTTAAGAATTGAAGTTCTAGTTTTTAAATTTTGCTCTAGGGTTATTTAAAAGACATATAAATAACTAAATAAAAACTTTATTTTTATTTTTATTTGCAAAGCTAAGCTATTTCCTCTTATAATTTTTAGATGTAGAACATGATTGGTTCATAATAATGTTATTAGAGTTTGACCCGCACGTCCGTACATGTATATCTTTTCACTTTAATTAATTTGAGAACTTAAAAATTAAAATAAAAAATAAATAGTATTTTAAATGTAGTTTTTGTTTTATTAAAACTGAAGGTGATCTTTTGAAAGAAAATTAGACATGGGGGTTTTAAAAAATTTCTGTTGATGATTTCTATAACCTTAGTTAAAAATTTATGTGTAGAAATGGATATGAAATATTACATGCATTATAATTGTAGCATAACTCTGGATAAGATGGGGTAGTAAATTAGATAATACTCCCTCCGTTCCCAAAGGATCCATATTCTAGCAAAAAATATTGTTTTAAAATGTTGTATTTTTTACATTTTCAATGCAGTAGTTAATGATAAATTGTAAACTTTTATAAAGTTTTTAAAATTCTATTGGCTAAAAGTTATGGGAAATAGTAAGTTACAAAAAATTATGCATTGGTAATTCAAATTTCATATGTTTTATTAATATGCGTAAAAAAATTAAACATACATCTTTATGAAATAGAGGGAGTACACAATAGTGTTAGATAACGGATAATATTAATGACTGAGTTAAACCAACTTATGGTAACGGTAAGTCAGCAAATTCCCCCTTTTAGAAACTAATAGTATTAAATATAGTTATGCAATTATTTATTCAGTAAAATTTGATGATAAATTAAGAATAATAAAGAGTCTAAAATACTGTTAATGAAGATTGTAGGCTTAATTTTAATTTGACTGGCAATTTATGTAATAAACACATGAACTAAATGACAGTTGATGTTGTGTATTTCTTTTTTAATAATATACTTCCTCCGTTTTTATATTTGACGTTTTAGGATTATGCACATAGATTAAGAAACAATTAACTTTTTATCATTTTCTAGACAAAACATCATTAATTATTTACCTAACAACAATTCAACCAGTAATAAAATAGAAGTTATAATATCATTGGTCATCTAACATTAACTACTAATAAATTTTACATAGAAAATTGAAAACATCAAATAATTTGGAACAAAAAAATTCCTTTAGAACGTCAAATATTAAAAAACGGAGGGATTAGATAATAAAGCTGCAGTAAAAAAATAGATGTCCATAGATTTACAGCTCCTCCCAATTTTAATCCCATAGTTCATAATTTCATCATTCTTAACATTAAACAGAAGGATACTTTTGAAAATTTATTAAAATGCACAAAAGGACAAATAAAAATAGACAAGTAATACATCAGTTTTAACATAAAATATTTATTACTTATCCATCCACAGAATGCACCGTAGAGACTTTCCTGTCTCCAATAAGTCGAAAGCCTTGTTGATATCTTCGAAATTTAGTTCATGTGTGATAAAACTATCCAGATTAAGCTCCTGCAATTGTTAATCCCATGAAATCATAACATGTAAATAAGTGCAATATTAATCCATTAACAAACAGTTATCAAATTAAATAAAGAAACCTTCTTTAAGTAACGATCCACGAGAATTGGAATATCTAGCTTGGGTTTCATACCACCAAACAAGCTTCCACAAACATGTTTTCCTCTAAAAAGACCAAAACTATCCAATTCGGTCGGGGCTACATGATCTATCCCCAACGCTACTGTTTTTCCTGTACCCTGTTTCATTTAATTTATTTATTTTCCAACTGTCAAAGACATAGCAAAGCAATGTTGTTTTTAACCACTGTAATGATACTATGCGAGAAGCTGCATGATCCTATATAAACGTACCGTACGGGTGCTAACGAAAGCCTCGCTCAATAAAGAAGTTTTACCAACACATTCAAAACTGTAGTCGACTCCTCCGCCTGCTATTTCTTTAATCACCTTTTCATGATTATCCATCCAAAAATAGAGAAGTTACTTAAATTTTTTTGAATAAATTAATTCAAAAAGTACAATTTTTATTCAATTATGATGTAATCTACTTACTAACATACCTCACTAATCCGTTTATCCCCACACATGGTAGGATTGATGAAATCCGTGAAGCCAAATTGCTTACCTATTATGCAATGTAGATAATTATAATTAAGTTTGTATATGATGAATAATATTTCCCGATATGATTAAATAGTTTAATATGAAATCTTTTGGTTGTGTTCCAAAAAGTAATCTTTTGTTTTGGTGTCTCAGTATTTCAAAATATAATTAATATGTACATGATTAACTTTTTATTATTTTAATCATGGATATGTATATATTACACTATACAATTTTTGAATATGTATTGGTCAACAGAAATTATCATCTATAGGTATGGTTGGGCAAAAATATTTGTAACTTTTGATTCGTTTCCATTCAAACTGAAAAATATGAATATTAGAAACTGTACAAAGCAAAACAAATATTAATATATAATATTCATACCAAATGAATCAAATCACAAATATTAATATTTTAGAAATGGATATTCGATCAGATCGATATGCATATATATAAATATAGTAAAAAAATATGTAAAAATTATATAAATTTATGTCAGTTTTAAAATTTTTTATTTATTATATTAGTTATTAGAATTTTAAAAAGTAAATAACTTCTTATTTCTATAAAAATAATGTTATTTTATATTGTTTTGAATTTTTATTTTTCACTTTATTACTGTAGATCAAATTGAATATCCATAATTCGAAATAAATTATCGGTCATGTTTATTTAAAATATAACACAACTTTTACCTAACACGAATTTATCAGTATTGATATCGATACCGATGATCTGTGCTGCCCCGCGCAGCCTGGCTCCTTCTCCAACCTGATTACCAAATCATTTAATTTTGTTAAAACAAAATATTAATGCACTAACAAATTGAGGGACAATAAGTTCTATATAAAAAATTGTGAAAGTAGTATTATAATTTATAATAGAAAATGGATACCGCAAGTCCAACAGCACCAAGGCCAAAAACTGCAACGGTGGAGCCTTCTTCAACGTCAGCCGTTTTCCAAGCTGCTCCAATTCCTGGTCCACGTAACATGGCACATCCACCAGTGATCAAGCCATGTTCAAAATGTCGAACTTTTTCTTATAAATAACTAAAATCATATTTTATCATTATGTTTAAGATTTATAAAAATTAATTTAAAGAACTATATATATCTTCTGAGATTTTATAGGGGCCTGAAACATTTCTTCAAAAACTTTTATAAAAAAAAAGAATTTCATAATTTGGGAGTTTTTTATCTATGTAAAATTTCTCCAAAATTTTTGAGGATCAAGACGATTGTTTTATTCGGCTGTCCCTAGATCCGGTCCTGCTATTTACTAATAACCCTATCAAAACCAAATAATAATGAAGAAGAAAAAACGAACCAGTAGAGACACCACAGCTGAGCAAAACGGCTCTATCAACGGGAATTTGAGGAGAGATTTTAACAAGATGTGCGATATCAACGACCGTATATTCAGAAAAACTCGAGACAAAGAAAAAATGGTGAATATCTTCTCCCAAAGAGTCCTTGAACCTCGACGCCATTCCGTATCGTCGCGTGTTTGACACTACATCTTCCGCAAATCTCATGCACCAGTTTCCCTTTGAAGATTTGCAGTCTCTACACTCTCCACAATAAGGGTGAAATACTGGCAATACGACGTCGCCTCGTTCGAATCCATCAACATGTTCACCTATGCTCTCCACCACACTGGATTACAAATAAAGAAATAATAATAAGAATAATTTATTTAGGCAAATACAATAACTTCAAAGTTAGAAAGAAGATTCACCCGACTGCTTCGTGTCCTAGAATTATAGGAAACTTTTCGAGCGGTCCCTGGAAAATTCAAAAAATGAATATCTTTTTGTTTGCGTTAAAGAAAAAAAAAGTAATATGTTACAGTGTCATATTTGGAGAAAGTAAGGTCGGTGTGACAAAGAGTAGTACATAGGATCTTGATCCTAACTTCGTAAGCGTGAGGTGGATAAACTTGGATCTCTTCGATCACCAATGCTTCGCCTGCTTTTCTACATATTGCTGCTTTGCATCGAATAGGCTTTCCTTCCTGGCTCGAGAGTGATGATGTCTTCTTGTCCATGGTTATGTGAGAAAGATACTCACTGCTCTCCTCTCTCTCTGCTAAACAACTTAATTCATATATATAGTCTTTTAATTCATAAATGAATACATTATTTTCTAATAAATTCTTTATTTAGTGGACAGGTCTTAATTTATCTTTGAGCCTATTTCAAAATGAATCGTGAAGAAAATCACACACAAAGAAAAAAATATGAGAAAACTTTGGCGGAATGCATCAGGATAATATTTCTCGACCTGGTTGTTGGTGAATAATACAAAAAGGTCTAAAAGCCAGATAACAAATATACTTTGCGATAATAAATACAAAAGGCTAAAAGCCAATATAGTGTTGTGCGATGAACGTGGTTCTCTTACAAAATAATGATTTTGTATAAAGAAATGCATGGCAACATTCCACGTGGTTCTTGGTTTAGACCATATTAAAACAATCTGATACGAAGTCTTTAGTTTCGTGCACCAACTCCGACTCAGAAGAACATACCATGTGAACAAGGATTGCTTTATTCTTCTTACAAAAGAATGTGAAATGTTAAACATTGGGTTAAGACAGCGAAGACCCATCAAAAAAAGTTTGGTAGTACTAATTATCAGCAATTCCATCTTCTATCGAAACCTATTTGTGACGGTATCGCTGTCCACTAATGTAATTTTTCACATTACACATGAAAACAAATGTAAGATTTAAAACAAACAACTCCAAATCTCTAAAATAATTTTTTTTTAAGTTTTTATTACAAAAATAATTCTCAAAAAAGATATGACAAAATAAAATCTTTTTATTTTGAAAATTTTAATATTTTTTTTATTTTAAACTTTACCTCCTAAACTTTATCCTATAACTTTAAACTTTAGTCTAATTAATTAATCTAAATGATATAAATATATATTTACACTCTTTAGTAAAATTTATTTTGATTATTTTAAAAAAAAAAATTATTTGGTGACAACAACTTTTTAGATCTATTTTAGTTATTCTTCAAAAATCAATTCATGATAATAAATTTCTCAAAACAGTTTATTTACCAGAAATTTACTTATTTTCCTAAACGAATTATAAATTTATATGTCTAGATATCAATGGAGATGTGTTGTCTTGTCTTGTTTGCAAATCCAAATGTTTTTTCTTTGCACAAGCTGCGGGAGCAGGAGGCGGCTGAGAATATCCGGCGACGAATGATGCCACGGTGGATGCTTTTGTCTTTGTTACTCGTTTACGATCGTTGTCGTCTCTAGTATATTTTGGGCCCAATAAAGCCCATTTACGTTTCTTGCATTTAAAGTCAGTCAGAAACACAAGAAAAAAGGTCTAGGTAGGGTTTGTAACATCATGAAACATTTGGAACAACAGTTGTCAGAGAAACCATTATTAACACCCTCCAGGCATGGAACACAACCTTCAAACCCGGTAAGAGAATACTCAGACCCAATGACTCGTCCACGGCTCTTTTTCACCGTACCATATGATGACGACATTGATATTACAAAGTTGTTTTTCTACTCTACACCTCAGCCTCATGATCCAGAGGATAACTCTTTTCTTGTAGCCACACCTTATCATACGTCTTTTCCCGAATATGTTCCATCTGGTACATGTACACAGGTCCGTGGTTTAGTCTTGTTTCAGGGATGGTTAAGAAAGGTGTCAGTGATTTGTAACCCTCTTGCCATCAGGAGAGTTCTTAACTTTACCCAAAGTGAAAGTGAAGAGTAACACAGAGAAGACTCAAGAAATGTATTTTGGGCTATGATCCGATAGGCAAACAGTTCAAAGTGTTGTGTATGACGACCTCTTCACGTTATGAAAGACTTAACACTCACCAGGTTTTGACATTGGAGTCTGGTAAAAAACGTGTATGGACAACAATCGAATGCAAGTTCCAATATATGGAGGATAGAATACGACTTTCACTAGAGTAAATATTAAGGGTTTTGAAGAGTTTGAGCATGGTACAACTATTAAGATCTTTATAGAATATGTAGAGACTATAAAGTTTATGTAAGTGTGACATTGTTATTACTTGAGACTTTGAATATTTTGGATTTACAACTCTTTATGGCATTGTTTCTCTCTAAGTTTTCATCACATGAGCATTGAACACCTTGTTTTGTCTGGAATCCACTGAAAAAAAAAAAAAATCCTTAACCAAAAGCTTAGGCCAATCCCCATTTTAGTACCTCATGAGTTACGTATCCCTTCTTTCTCTCTGTCTATGTACAACATATAGAAAGGTACCATATGTATATCTCTTGTTGAATGAAAAATGCTTCTCTAGACTTTACCACTAAAGGGTGAAGATTCTCCGCTGATCATGCTATGAGCAGGAGTATTCCTCCGGGACTGACGTTTAGTAGGAACAGTAATGGCTTCGTCCTCAAACTTCCCGAGCTTGCCATCATCATAGTCATCATCGCCTTTGAATACTGGATGAACATAAGCACTTTGCAAGTAGCCTCTGAGGTTCAAGTTCGGTTCTCTTGCGTTCTCCAATGTATCTTTCATCTTAGCTTCCTGTTAACAACATCCAACAATGAATCCATCTTTGGTATGGTTGAGGATGTGAAAACGCTTGTTAGAAAGAAACAAACCTGTAAAGGGTATCTGATGAAAGCTGGCTCATAACGACCTTTGCAGAAGTGGTGGAAACCGATGGTAAGCACAGGCAAAGCAATGAGAAAAGGTGCAGCTAATGCAGCGTGTTTTGTTCCCAGTAGACCCATGAGAAGCAACTGAGATATTATCAATGCTGCTATGACTCGTCCATGAACGTCTGGCCAAAACGCTGCAGCGCTCTCGTATTCTTGATTGTATACATTTATGATCTGACAGAAACAAGAATTAATATAACCAAAAACCAACTGAAGAAGGAAGTAGCTTGAAAGAAACCTTACTTGATGACGATACACAATGTAAGCAAGAGCGAAGAAAACCAAGATAAAAGGAAGAAGCATAGGTGTCACAGGAGCGTAGACAAGACCGAGAAGGAAGTAAAGCTGTATCCGAGGCTCCCCTGTGTTAAAACCAATGCTTCCTGGGTCCATTGCTTCCTCTCTGTCTTTCTCAGTCTTGACCAAGAATGTGTTTTTGAGATGGAACATAATGAGAGGTTTCAGCATAAGAATCTCTCCAGCTACTCCTGCCCAACCGTCAACCATTATGTATGTGATGAAGAAAGTTGCTTTCATTGGTATAGCCACACCAATGGTCTTGGGGATTTGGTTCGGTGATTGGTTGAGGAAAGCACTAAGCTGTTCAAACGCAGCTCCAGTGATGACGCTAGCAAGAAACACGTTCACGAAGTTGAAGATGTAATATCTAAACGCTGAGCGTCTCTCTAAAGATGAGATCGATGTAAAGCCTTCAAATTTGGACATGATCATAAGAATAGATGGTAGAAAGATGAGAAACAGCTTCAGTGCAATACCAGGTAGAAAACCTTGTATAACTGATTTCATGAACTTACTGCATAAAAAACATACAAAGTCAGGAACAGTAATATGTTTTCAGTTCATATGATGTTAAGAAGGGAGAAACTCACTCCTCGACTATAACCTTCAAGAACGGTGCAGTTTTCACAATCCCTCCAATGGTAGCAAGAGATTGAACAAACGCAATTGGGATGATGAAGAAGAAAGTTAAGAAGAAGAAGGCAACATGCATTAACAGTCTTCTAACAGTCAGAGAAACGTATGGGATAGCAAGATTTGGCCAATACACATCACGAGGTTCTGGAGCCCATTCAGTAAGCCATTGGGTCGGGTTCCGGGTCTGTTGGGTCTGAGCACAGACAGCAGCAGCCCATCGAGTTTTGAAGGAGACAAAAGATGCTGGCATAATGGACTTGGGATCTTTCACCACTTCTTCCCTTTCTTTAGCTATCTCTTTTGATATTTTGTCTTTTTCAGCAATGTAATGTTCGATTGCATCCACTTTTTGTCCCCAAAGCCCAAGGAAGCCAAGCTAATTGATGAAGAGAAGTATGTAAAGGATCAATCTAACAGAACACAAACTAAAAATTATGAAAACTGAGTCTTCATTTCAAGTACCTTCACCATAATTCTCTGAGAGTTATTTCTAGCGTATTTGAGCTGGTAATAATCAAGCCAGTTCTGCATCTTTTTCTTCTTTTGCACCAAATCGGCGAGCTTGTTTGCATTGCATACAACCTAAATATTGTTGTCAGAAACGGTAAGAACCCATGAAGCAGAGCATATCATAGTAAAGTCATTTTTCATAAGTTTCAAGAAGTCCATAACTCACAGATACTTAACAGATTCATATTCCAAACTTTTGAGAAATGTACCTGATTTGTTAGGTAGTGATCAGGGTGATTGACCAGGAAAAAATGCTCCACCAGTTCACTAACAGATTCATCTGCATCTGGAGGTACATTTCTGACAAGAACCTATCATAATTCCCAACATATTAGATTCAAACTTTGTTCAGTGTTAAGATTTTAAACCAAGGGGCAAAGAAAAAGAGTTACAGTGAACTGGTCAGGTCGACGAGCTTCCGATGCAACAAACTGGAGCCTCATGTTAGCAATTGTCTCATATTCTTTCATCAACACATAGCAAGTCCAGATGGTAAAGGCATATGCCATTACTATATGTGTCCAAAACCTGATCAACAACAAAAAAGAAGTCAATACAAGATGGCCCAAACTTGACATATTTGACAGATGGAAACATAGAAGACTAAGAGATGGTAAGGTCTAACGCACCTCATTGAATACTCTGGGATATTCGAAACAGATAGTTTGTCAATATCGCTCGAAGTTACATTCTTAGCCAACTCCAATGTGTTGTTTGTCCAGTTGACTGGCACAAGAACTGCCCACGCAATCACTGCTATTGGAACAAAGATCTTAAGCCTGCACACAATCAATAAAACAATAGAATCAAGAAGAGGCGAAACTAGTACTAAGCCTTGACATATAATCAACCAAAACAAACCCATAACCAGAAAAGCCACAAAGTTCAAGGACTTTACCCGAGCCAGTATATCCTGAGATACACAACTGAATCCAAACCAGCATGATCAATCAGCTCAGGCTCAGGCATCTTGAGAGCCTCAGGCATCCAGTTCAAGAACTTCAAGTAAGCCCTGAGGTCCAAGTTCACAAAGCGCTGTACAAAGGCGCCACCACGTGAAGGGCTGCTTCTTAACCCCTTGAGGTACCATTTGGAGAAGTAAACTCTGTCGTTAAACGGCTGGAGCCTCAAAACCGCAAAGATTATGAAGAAAATGAATGCACTTAAGATGTTTATCCCAGCTGATACACCAATATCCGAAAGTGTAGCCATTTATTCTACTGTTTCCTCCTTCAGACTAAGAACTCAACCTGTAAGCAATACAAAGAAGCAGTAAACTTGTTATTGCCAAGTTAAAGATCAAAGCTTGATGATAAAGAACGTTCCTTTTCAAAGATTGAATGCATCAGATCTGAATCTTAATTATAAAGAAGGTGAAAAAAACCCAGGAAAGGCAAAGTCTTTGGGAACAAAACCTCACAACAAAGTTCCAAAACAGTTGGAATCTTTCTAGAGAACCTTAAAGAGGACAATGCACAACAGCTCAGAGCATCACTTTTGTTAGATACCCTCAAGTTTACTCCACAGAAGCAAAAGAGATGTAGAGACAAAGAAAGAAGGAAAGAGAGAGAGAAACCCAAGAGAAGAGGAGTGGAATAAGACAGTGGTTTTGGATCACTTGGAGATTCATCCAAAGCTAAGAACTTTCTTTTTTATCTAACCTCTTCAGTGAATTAGCCACACGCAAACACACAAACCAAACCCTCTGAAAAAAGTATAGAGAGAAGATTTATAAACCCAAGCAAACAAAAAGAAAGATTTGTTTCTTTTCAGGAAATGTTTATTATATTTTTATAATACTGTTTTGGGACAATGTGGTTATGGGAACTGATAAGAGAAGCAGTTACGTAGGGTTAAGAGTAAGGGAGTAGTGAGAGATCGTATAGTCTCGAGGAAGAAGAAGACGGCCAGAGTTTTTGGTTATATTGGTTGGTCATTGGCTTACCAAAAGTATCAATTTTTATTTATTTATTTATACATTTGTCATGTGAAAGGCTACTACGTTCGTTCACCTAATTAACTACAGTAAAAAACAAATTATTGGGACGGGCGATTAAACAATTTCTAAAGTCATTTTCCGAATCTTCCTTTGTTTTAGCTTTTGATTAAACAAACTGTGATGATCTTGACGCAACCGATAACATGTTATTTGTATTGTTTAAGTAGAAAAATGTCATCCATTTACCTTTGAAACTAGATGATTATCCGCGCGCATGCGCGGAGTGAAATTAATACTAATTATAGTTGAATATTAATCTTGATTGTTTAACCATGATGTCATAAGTCTCCAAACGTATAGTTATGAATCGTCAATATAATGTTGATGAGTAAGGTGATGTTTGTTTATATCTTTTTAAAAACTTATTTAATTTACATTGAGATTCAATGATATCATTCGAATGTTATAATTCACCATCTCAATTTGATATGAATAATCATATTTTTGAAATGATATGATCAAGTAACATTTGAGATCCATGCTTGCGCAGAATGAAGATTAATTATGTATACAAATTATCTATAGATAATATTATTTATTTTGTATTAATTTAAATATTATGCAATAATAAATATATTGAATAATTGAGGAGCGGATAGCTATTACCTATACAATTAAATTCAAGTAAGAACATAAATAAAAACAATCTTTCTTTTTATTTACAAAACTTTTTGTTGATAAAAAACAAAATAAGCCATTTATTTATTTTATATAGTATATAACTAAAATCAAATGATATTGATATAGATATATAATATATGTAATATAAATATTTATTTATTTAGGCTTCATACTCATATGATTTTATTAACATTTTTATATTTGTTGTGACAAAAATATTATTTTATTAATATGAATAATATTTTTATTAACATGTTTATGTATTTTATATATGATATATATATATATATATTAATTAAACGATATTGAAATAAATGTATATATATTAAATGAGACTTCATATTTACATGATTTTATGATCATTTATATCTTGTTATAATAAAAAATTTAAACAATTGATCAAAACAATTTCATCGTAGATTTTTAACAGTCTTAGTAATTTATATTAAAAAAAATCAAAATATAGCAAATTAGAAAAAATCTAGATTTTTTTGTTATATACTTATGTGATTTTTAAATATCTTTCAAGAATATAAAATTGAGCAAAAATAATGGAAGATACATATATTGTTATCAAATATTTATTATTCAAAATCATTAATTGTCACATATTTGTTAATCATATTAGATAATTTCGTAGCTTTTATCTAAGGAAAAATAGAAATTATTATTTTATACACGAATAACTAATCTAATAATTAGTTTAGTAAAAAGTATATATATTTAGATGAACTAAATTTTTTTTTTTAAGATTTTAAAAATCATTGTAGTGATGACATCTCACTACCAAAAAAGTTTGTGTATATAGCTCCATGATTAATATATATAGCTCGTACATATTATAAAATAATAAAATAATATACAAATATTAAATAATTGAGAAACTAAAACCTACCTAGGATTGATAACTTATTTTTAAAGATTTTAATATTCCAGGATTAATATATATAGCTCGTATATTAATATGTTATAATGACATGTGTGTACCAAAATATGTTGTAATGATCCATCTAAGTATATAATTAACATATATGTATTTTATATGATATATAGTTTAATTTAAAAAATATTAAAGTATATATATATTTAATCTGAATTTATATTAAATGATACTTAATATTCATATGATATTATGATCATTTGTATTTTTTTATAACAAAAAATAAATAAAAACATTGTTCACAAAATTTTGATTGTAATGCTTTTACTGTTTTAGTAATTTATAGTTGTTTTAAAAAAAATCATAATATAACATGTAAGAATTTTTTTTTAGAATTTTTATTATATGGTTAATGCGATTGTTTAATTTTTTAATAATATAAATTAAAAAAATGATGATGAATAGAAAATATATTATCAAATCTTTATTATTCAAAACATTAATTGTCACATATATGTTAATCATATTAGGTAATTCCGTAGCTTTTATTTAAAGAAAGAATGTAAAATATCTTTTTATGTACTATTAATCAATATGAATGTTAATTTAATAAAAGTATAATCTATAATTAGATGAACCAATTTTTTTCTAAAGATTGTGAGAATCATTCTGATGATGACACGTGGCTACACTTAAAAGTTATAATGCTCCAGGATTAATATATAGGGGATTACTATTTCTCCAACTAATACTCTTTTGCTTTTTTTAATGTTTTTTGTCGACTAGGCCTTTTATCAAAAAAGAAAAAAAAATTGTCGACTATCCATCTTTTTAAACCAGATATGAATAAATCGATAATAAAATTATTCCAAAGAATAGTGTTACCATATTGTGTCTAGTTTACATAGAGAAATAAAATGCATTTGCTTCTAATTTTTTCGCTAAGGCATTGGCGCAAATATTGCAGCTCCTAAAAAATGTGAATTAAGTTCCAACTCTTAAATGACCAATGCAATAAGCGGAAAAAAACTAAGGTTTGGCGAGTTAATTGAGGTCGTAGTCGTATCCAACAAATCTGAATAGTTTACCTTGATCCGAATAAAAAAAATGTATTTTTAAAAAATATGCTAAAACCCAAATAATCATTGCTCGACATGTAGAACCGTTAGGGCATGATTAACCCTAGCACCCCAAATGGGGTGTTTATTTTTTTTTTCTGTTTTCTTAAAAAAAAAAAAAAAATTAAACCAATCGCGGACCGCCACGTGTCAGTGGAGCCCGCGAATATTGCAAGCACCCAAGCAAAATGGGTGCTTATTCAAGCACTTTTGGAGTTGGTTTTTGGAGGTGCTAGTGGATCTCACCCCTTAATCACCCCTCTAAGAGCCTTGGTTAATGGTGGCCTTAAGGTTCTATGGCATCTTCAGATCTTAAACAATTGAGCACCCATTTGGCCCTTATAAGTTCATCCTAAACCACTAACTAATTTGGTCATGATCAAATGATACATCGATTTGGCAAGTTGATGCAGCACTTTTGGCGCCACAATGATAATTCAAACATTATCATTGTCCTTATCTCTTTGCTTTTCTATTTTTTCGTTTTAGGCTTTCCTTTTTTTAAGTTGTCGTTATCCTTTTCCTAAGCTGAATTATAGCTATGGAACTACTATATATTCAGAGCTATAGCTCTCTCTTATGTACGTTTTGATTTTAATAAAACTAAGCTTTGCTTTTATACCTTATTTGGATTCGATTCAATTCATCTGAATAAGAAGTTGGTCTCAAGAAGCTATCTCCGGAAACTGTTGATCGATCCAAGAACAGGTCTCTAGAACCCTAAATTCTTAGATCGACCGTTCACCGATTCGTACGCTGCGCCAGGTTGGTATCAGAGCTCTGCTACGCTCCGAAACTTTCTCAACCGCTACGATGGTCCGAAAAACTCGAAGTCAGCAATATCCAGCTGATGACGACATACCCGCCACACAACAATCCGTGAATGATCTTCACGCTTTGGTTCATAATCTCGTCACCGCAGTCGCATCCCTAACAACCCAGCAACAAACCAACAATTCACCTCGCCATCGCCGCAACACCTCGCCTCGCCACCGCCGCAACAATTCAGCTAATCATCACCGTACTGACCAACTCTCCGTCCACAATGATTCAGACAGCGACAACAACCCGTTTGCACCACTACGCCATCAAAATACTCACAACCGTACCCATGATTCAGATTCTGACGAGGAAGAAATTCCCAACCCCCGTTGGAAATCATCGTTTAAAACCGAAATCCCATAATTTACAGGAGGACAATCAGCAGAGGCTCTCCTCGACTGGATTGTTACCGTCGACGAAATTTTAGAATTTCACCAAGTCCCTCGTGATCGTTGTGTCCCACTCGTCGCAATTCGATTTCGCAAAAGTGCAGCGGCCTGGTGGTCACGGCTGAAAACTTCCCGAGCTCGTCTAGGCAAACCCAAGATTATCACTTGGGATAAACTGAAGCGTGTCATGAAAGCCACGTTCCTACCCTACAACTACGAGCAGCTTTTGTTCCAACGTTTCCACAACCTCCGGCAAGGAAACCGCTCTGTTGATGAGTATGCTAAAGATTTTTTTCTCATGACCAATCGTGTTGAAACCACAGATACAGACTTACAACTAGTCGCTCGTTTCATCGGTGGGTTACGCTAACAAATTCAGCATACACTCAACCTGTTCCGGCCATTAACAGTTTCTGAAGCATATCAACAAGCCCTTACTATTGAGTCTCAAACTCGAGCCAATTATTCATCATGGAGCACCAACCGAACAATTCGCTCCACTACCGCGACCCCCTCATCTACTTCCGACACTTCAACACCTAAGCAAGACACCTCAAGTACAGCAATAGTCGCCACTGATCAGTTACGACAGCAGCGCTCCGGTCCAATGAAGTGTTTTTCCTGCGGGGAAGCAGGTCATCGACAGTCAGCTTGCCCCAATAGAGCCCGTCGTGGTCTCTTGCTGGATGGTCAAGATGACGATGGTGACAAACCAATCTATGATGACGAGGACACAGAGGAAGTAGAAGAATTAGTCGCAGATTCAGGACCCCTTTTGATGCTTCGACGTTCTTGCCTCACACCTCGCAGTACTTCAAGCAATCCACAGCGCAACAACTTGTTTCATTCTAAATGCACCATTAATGGTAAAGTCTGCAACTTTATCATTGATTCAGGTAGTTCTGAGAATGTTATTTCCGAAGATGCAGTCAAAAAGCTTGCACTCAACGCTGAACCTCACCCGGCTCCTTACAAGCTTGCTTGGCCCCAGCAAAACAATGACTTTCCGGTCACTCACCGCGCCATGGTTTCTTTTTCAGTAGGTGGTTCGTATCACGACAAGACATATTGTGATATTGTACCAATGGACGCATGTCACCTACTTTTGGGACGTCCATGGGAATCGGATCGTCATGTTTCTCATGATGGGTTCCGCAATACCTATAGTTTTCGGTTTCAGAATCGAAACTTTGTGCTACAACCCTCTCCACCTACTTCTACTATACCACCACCCTCACCGATTCTTCTCCTTAAACGAGCCCCCTTCGAGACTCTTCTGCGTGATACGGGAATGGTCTTACTCTTACTACCTTCGCCAGCATCGCAGACTTCGTCTTCACTACAACCGCAGATGGAGGGAATTCTCCAAGAATTTCAAGATGTTTTCCCGGAAGAGCTCCCGTCTGGTTTGCCGCCATTACGTGATATTCAACATCGCATTGATTTTGTGCCTGATGCCACCTTACCTAATCGATCTCACTATCGTATGAGCCCGTCTGAACATGAGGAACTCCGCCGTCAAGTTGAGGATCTCGTTTCCAAAGGTTTTCTGCGTGAGAGTTTGAGCCCTTGTGCCGTCCCTGCTTTACTCATTCCTAAGAAAGACGGTACGTGGCGTATGTGTGTCGATAGCCGAGCTATTAACAAAATTACAGTTCGTTATCGATTCCCTATTCCTCGTCTGGACGATTTACTCGATCAAATTGGTTATGCTTCAATTTTCTCTAAATTGGATTTACGAAGCGGTTATCACCAGATTCGAATCAATCCCGGCGATGAGTGGAAAACAGCTTTCAAGACTCGTGAAGGAATTTTCGAGTGGATGATAATGCCGTTTGGATTATTAAATGCTCCAAGCACCTTCATGAGAATCATGAATCAAGCATTGCGACCTTTTATTGGCAAGTTCGTGGTGGTTTACTTTGATGATATTATCATCTTTAGCTCCTCATTCGATGATCACATCAACCACCTACGAGATGTACTCACCGTGTTACGTCGCGATAAATTTTTTGCTACAAGGAAAAAGTGTGCCTTTGGCGTCAATGAGGTTCACTTCTTGGGATACATTGTTTCTGCGCATGGTCTCTCCATGGATCCCAGCAAGGTAGAAGCAATCCGCTCTTGGCCTACTCCAACGAACATTACAGAAACAAGAAGTTTCCATGGATTGGCTTCCTTTTATCGACGTTTCGTTTCTCAGTTCAGTAGTCTGATGGCACCTATCACCGACTGTATCAGAGATGGGAAATTCACTTGGACAGCTGCAGCAGATCGTGCCTTTCATATTGTGAAGGAAAAGTTATGTTCTACGCCCATTTTGGCTCTCCCTAACTTCACGTCAGTCTTTGAGTTGCACACTGATGCGTCTAAAACAGGGATAAGGGCGGTTTTGAGTCAGCATGGTCGTCCTATTGCATTCTTTAGCGAGAAGTTGTCTAACTCTCGTCTACGTTATAGTACTTATGACGTTGAATTTTATGTCATCATCCAAGCCATTAAACACTGGCGTCATTACCTCTTCCACCGTGAATTTGTTCTTTACACAGATCATGACGCCTTGAAGCATCTGAATACTCAAGTTAAGGTATCTTCTCGCCATGCTTCTTGGATTGCATATCTCCAACAATTTACTTTTGTCATAAAGCATACTACGGGATCTTCCAACCGTGTGGCTGATGCGCTAAGTAGACGTCACACTTTGCTCGCGACAATGCATACCTCCGTTCCAGGATTCAGCTCTTTTATTGATCTCTACGACTCTGATCCATTCTTTGGCAAAATTCTCAAAGATATCAGTGAGGGGATCTCATCAGAGTATGTTCTTTGTGATGGATTCTTATTTCACGACAATAGGTTGTGTGTTCCCGACTGCAGTCTTCGTCTTCAATTGATTTCCGAGCTGCATCGTGAAGGACATATTGGTCGGGATCGGACGTTGCATTTGGTCTCCACGTCGTACTTCCGGCCCTCCCTTCAGCGCGACGTTGAACGCTTTGTTGAGCGTTGTGTTACATGTCAGCGTGCAAAAGGTCATACTTCCAATGCCGGATTATATCTTCTGTTACCAATCCCAACACAACCATGGACGGATATTAGTATGGACTTTGTCCTTGGCCTTCCTCGCACTCAAAAGGGTTTTGATTCTATATTTGTGGTGGTAGATCGTTTCTCCAAAATGGTTCATTTTATTCTGTGTAAGAAGACGACGGATGCAACTCAAGTGGCGATTCTGTTCTTTCGCGAAATATATCGGCTTCATGGCCTTCCTGCATCGATAGTTTCTGATCGTGACTCTCGTTTTCCTCGACAGTTTTGGAGATCTATGTGGAAACTACTTGACACCAGTCGTGACATGAGTTCTGCGTATCATCCTCAAACTGATGGTCAAACCGAAGTGGTTAATCGTTCGTTGGGTAATTTATTGCGTTGTCTAGTAGGCGATGCCGTCGGAACTTGGGATTCACGTTTACCGCAAGCAGAATTTGCGCACAATCATGCCGTCAACCGTAGTTCTGGTTTCAGTCCCTTTCAGGTTATTTATGGAATGATTCCACGGGCTCCGGTGGATCTGTCCTCTTTGCCGGATAAAACTCGCATACATGGTGATGCCTCGACTTTTGTGGACACCATCGTCAATGTGCATATTGAGACAACAAACCGCCTTGAGCAAGCCGCCTCTAAGTACAAAACTGCAGCAGATGCACATCGTCGCCGTTTAGTTTTTGACGCAGGTGATCTCGTTTGGGTGTACTTGACTCGTGATCGCATGCCTTCTCACGCTTACAGCAAACTAAAGTCAAAGAAAATTGGTCCTATACGTGTTGCAGCCAAGATAAATGACAATGTCTATCGTCTGGAGCTTCCATCCAACATTACCACATCCGATGTCTTCAATGTGCGTTACCTTTCTAAGTATCTTCCCCCTGATAACCCGCTTGATTCGAGGTCGAATCCTACTCAGCCCGGGGGACCTGATGCAGCAGCATCTATGCTTTTGGCGCCACAATGATAATTCAAACATTATCATTGTCCTTATCTCTTTGCTTTTCTATTTTTTCGTTTTAGGCTTTCCTTTTTTAAGTTGTCGTTATCCTTTTCCTAAGCTGAATTATAGCTATGGAACTACTATATATTCAGAGCTATAGCTCTCTCTTATGTACGTTTTGATTTTAATAAAACTAAGCTTTGCTTTTATACCTTATTTCGATTCGATTCAATTCATCTGAATAAGAAGTTGGTCTCAAGAAGCTATCTCCGGAAACTCTTGATCGATCCAAGAACAAGTCTCTAGAACCCTAAATTCTTAGATCGACCGTTCACCGATTCGTACGCTGCGCCACTAGTTTAGACTTGAGGTATTTAGAAGAGGTTGCATCAACACCATCGACCGGGGATCACCCAAACCTCATCCTCTCTTATGTTAATTTTCCTTCAGCCTAGTTGAAGTGTGTTAACTGGCAAGTATACTTCTGTTTAAATTATTATTTATTATCTTTCAAACGTACCAAATCGTTTAAAGAAATTGGACTATGGTTCCAGAGATGCTATCTCATTTCTTTTCCAAATTATGAAATTCAGAGTGTACTTTTTCTTAATATTATAGGGGTCTTTTCTATTAATTGTGTTAATCAGTAACTATAATAAATTATTATATAGTTAAGCTTCAAAACCTGATATTAATATGAAACTATAATACTCATTATGTTTCTAAATAATGTGTATTTTAAAATTTTCACACAAATTAAGAAAAAAATAATACTATTTAACAATCGATGCATTAAGTTTTTAAAATATAAAAAAATTTCATAAATTTTAACCTAACCAATAGCAATTTAATAAATTTAAAATTATCAATTGATATTTTTGGAAATTGACAATTTATTATTAAAAATACATAGAAAATTAAAAATATTATTCAATTAAAAACAAGTGAAATATGTTAGAACATACATTATTTAGAAACAAAGAGAATATTAAATTCGAATAATTTTTCTTCTCGCATTCCAGCTTCCTCTATGAATTAAAGCTACTTCACATTGTACAGTTATCTTAAAGCGACTTTGAAGAATGTTAATCAAAAAGAGTATGTTGTTGGTTAAACAATACAGGTGTTATTAACTTATGTTATTGTGTAAATATTTCTATTTTTTCTTTGACATCAAATAATTCTTTCTTTAGTATGGGAACAACTGTTTTGGCGATTTCTGACCGTTGATGTTAGTATTTTATATTTTTAATGAGCATTTATTGAGTGGTAGCTATAAGTTTTGTAAAGCCTAACGGTTAGTTGAGCAAGGACTTTGTAACGGGCAGAAAATGTTGCAGTGTTTGGAATCATGCGTGAATTAAGCAACTGTCTAGAGGGCAGACATGCGTTTACGTGGGAAACACAAATGTTTATAATGAGTGGTGACTAAAACTTTAAACACCATACTCAAAATGATTAGTATTACTCCCTCTGTTTTATAATAAGTGTCATTCTAACTTTTTTTTTGTTCTATAAAAAGTGTTATTTTACAATTTCAATGCAAATTATATTTACTTTCAGCTGAAAATTAATTGCAAACTGCATTGATTTTATAAATAATTTTATTTATTTACAATACTATTGATCAAAAAGATGTAATTAATAACAATTTACATATATTTCATACAATTTCTTAATATGTGTGAAAAATGTCATAACACTTATTCAACAACGGAGGGAATATTATTTTGGCCTAAAGTGAAAACTTTATGCTGAAAATCATGGCAAGGTGACGTGTTCTCTCAGAGTACACTCTATAAATAAAATTTGTTGAGTAATTGAAATTTTGTGCTGGAATTGAACTTTTAGCAACAACTTATGCAATCATTTCGTAAGGGTACATGGCTTTCCGGACATGATATAAGATTGGGCCGGAACCTGTAAGGCCCTTCCCAAATAGCACTATTAATTTTCAATGGGTCGGTCGAGGTTTTTATTTTTTATGAACACTTGTTTGTTTGTTTGTTTCTTATAATCTTAGTTGATCCGGACGGGATCGGATCAATATGGATTAGAACATGATTCAACCACACACCTGTCTTTAGCTGGTCGACTAATTCTATTTTGTATTATTTTTTCTCACTAATTTCTATAATCTCATTTTCGTTTCATCGACAATAACTTTGGCATGTTCTCAATTACGACCATCATGTGAGTTGCGTGACTTGTGTTTTTTTTTCAATTTCTGTATGAGAAAATAAAATTACATCTAGGGTTTTACATTTTCTATAAATACTGAGAACATACTTCAGCCTGAAAATGACTAAAAATTACTTGTTTCCACTTCCTTTATGATTCCATATAGATATTAGAGAAAAAAATACCCTAGAATAGCTGTAATAAAAATTTTGTCATAAAAATAGTTTTCAAAGAAAAAATATTCAAAATAGATTTTATTAAAATGTGCTAATATACATTAATACTCATAGGGTTAATTAATTTAGACTTAGTGTTTAGAGTTATATGTGTAGTTTTGAAAGTTATATTTAAATGTTTTAAAAAAAAATAAAAAATAAAAACTATTTCAGCCATTGAAAATTATTTTGTTGACAAAAGCTTAAAAACAACTATTTGAAAAAAATTCCCCCATTAGAAGTGTGAAGTTGTGTCTATGTCAATTATAAGTTACAACTTTGTTGTAAACAGAGATTAACTTTTTATATGCGTAAAAGAGAAGAGCTGTAGCTTTATTTTGTGTAAAGATAAACGCAAACATAAAAAATGTGATTCCAGGTGGAATTCATTTGGAGACATTAAAGATTTGGAAGACTCATTTTCGTTATTAATAAAGACTGTATAAAGTTCCAAACACATCTTTAATTAAGTAGTAAATGTCTTTATCAATATTTTGAAGCATCAAACAAACAAACAAAAATCTTCGTAAGTAGGTTTACATATGAAAGGTGTAATATGAATTTAACGTATTTTTGCTACATATAATTGTTTGACATGATTGATTCAACTACGTACTCATCGCCTAATTATTTTCCTTAAGTTCTGCCCGAAACGTGATTATGAAATAATATTGAAGTCTTGATCTAAATGTGATTATATAATCATCTGAAGTCTTTATCCAAACAAATTAAGATTTCATGAAAATATATGCAGGAATAGTATACAAAAGTAACACTTCGTAGCTTAATTTCTCGATTAAGACATACATAATGGTATTTTAATATATTTACGCTGGAAGATTTTAAGACAAGGTCACGGGATTTCATTCCATGGAATAAAGTCTCTCCTTCGAGACATTAAACAAGTTATCTTGATTCTTCCAAATAGCCCCACAAGTTCATGAAGATTTTCTTTTGTTTCAGTTCACCGACACAATACACAACACAGATCTTTATTGATTGTTAAGTAATACTTCAATCGGTAAAAATTGTTTCAAAAAATACATTTTAATATATTTTATTAAATAATAATTGTAAATTTTGATTTTTAAAAATTGTGTTAATTGAATTTTATTTTTTAACATTATAAAAATAGTTAACCACAAAATACATTTATAATCAAAATTTAATTTATTATCGTGTTATATATGAAACATAAAAATTTTAAAACAAAAAGTAAAATATAATATTCTAAAATTAGAATTGATTAATGTTTTGCAGTGCCCAAACTCCAAAGAAACTAATTCCATGATAAATCTATATTCCTTCTTTTTTTTATAATGAATGTCATTTTAACATTTTTTTTGTTACATAAAAATATTATTTTAGAATTTAATGTAAATTAGTATTTACTTTCAACTTAAAATTAATTATAAATTGTATTGATCTTATAAATAATTTTATTTATCTCAAATACTACTAGTCAAATAGCTATAATTAATAATAACTTAAACATATTTCAATTATTTTATCATTTTATAATCTGTGTGAAAAATATCAAAATGACAATTATTAAACTACAGATGGAGTATTACTTAGATTAGTTATATAATTAGTTATTCAAATTCAAATTTAACTGTTAAACTAAAATTTGAGGATTTTTGCTGATTTCAAACTACTACCTCGGTTTCATAATAATTGTCGTTGTAATTTTTTTTTGTTATAAATAAGTGTCATTTTGAAATGCATAATTTATTAGTTTTATTTTGCTACTTTATCTTTTATTGGTTAAAATATAGTTAAGGTGTATAGGTAATTATGTTTTATATAGAAAATATCAAAAATTAAATATTTTTTAATATATGTGCATAAATCTAAACTAACACTTAAAATAAGATGAAAATTATAATTTTAGAGATATTTAAAATTTAGATTTAAAGTTGAGGGAGATATAAGTTTCGAACATTTTTTTCAAGAAAATCTAGAATGAGTATATTTGGTGATATATCATATTGCTCATGGAAAAATAGATTGTTAACCCTAATGAATATGATCATTAGAAATGGGGCCAAATTGATAGTAATCATTAATGCTCTCTTATATGTCAAGAACAGCTGAACGAGTATATAAGCTATTAGCCAGATTGGATCCACACATGATTTCACTTTCAGCTTTAAATATAATTCTTTGCTCTCTACATACTATATGTACTCATTGATGAATTAAAATATATATTGAGAGGAATAATATTTTCATAAAAGTACAAAAAAATAATATAACATGAGAGCAGGCCAAAAAGTAACACAAATATTCGTGTTTTCATGAGTGGGCAAATACTTTTACACTTATGTATTCTACCATTAGTCGTTTTCAAGAAACTATCCCACATTTCTTTTGTCCAAAGATATATGTCGTTTTCCTATTTGCTGCCATTATAATTTCTTTTTTTGCTTAAATGCCATTATAATTTTTTAAAATTCTCTTGAAATTGTAAAAAAGAATAAACTTGCAAATACCTTAAGAAACTCATGCACAATATCGTAAAAATGTATTTATTGGGAAGCGAATGAGATTAATAATGAAAACATAAATGTTAATAATACTCCAAACTTTAAAAAATGTCACGTATATTGAGAGAAGAGAGATGTACGTACCAAATAATTGGTGACGAAATGGGTGGAATTAACTCATTGACATGGTAGTGGCACAGAAACACAAAAGTGTACTGTAAGAAAGGAAGAGACACACGTAGAGGATCACTGAATAATGAGCTTTGGAAAAAGCGAAACGAAGCTGAGAGGAAAGCCAAATAGCCCATAAAGAACGCGAGTCAAATGTTTTGCTTTTACTATTCTTTTCATTCCTCCAAAATTAAACCTTTTTAATTCACTGTTTAATAATTTTAAAATGCTTAATAAATAGTATAAAACTTTTAAAAAATATATATGTGGACAGGAAAATGAAAAAGCAAATTCCAAACTCTCACCGACACTAACACCAGTCAATAGTCAGATTCTTCAATTATCAACTGCTCAAGAATTTCATCTCAATCATACGTTTGTCAAAAATAATAAAATAATACTCTTTATTAATACTAATATAGTAATCATTAAATCAGCGCAATTAAGTTTCTTGCCTTTATCAGTTTTAATGAAGTCTTTGAATCAGTTAATGTTGCATGAATCTACGAAGAAACAGAGGTTTTTAATACTCCAAGAAAAAGAAACCTGAATTAATTAGTACTAATAAATTATTTTCTCTCTCTTCATAACTCTCTGTCTCTCTCTCTTTGTATACCTTTCTTTAATGGCGATGCTTCTAAACTCTAACCACTATCCCCAAACACTCACTGTAACTCTCCTTCTTCTTTTTCTCTGTCACTGTTTACTCTCTCTTTAGTTTTTTTGTTTTGCCCTTTTGGAGCTTCCATGGAGATGTTTCTCTGCAATGTTAGTCCCCGCATGTGATCACCGACACTAACAATGGCTACTGGAGATAGAGCTATGTTCCTTGTTTTGTTTCTAATCTTCACTTCGGTCTCTGTTGTTCGTTGTGTTACTGATCCATCTGATGGTAAAGTATTCAGCTTTATGACTTTAGCTTCTCTTGCTTTACATCTTTGTGATCGTCTCTTTTGAAGTGAAACCTGAGATTTTTTCTGGGTTTCTTTGTTTCTCCCTTAAAGTGTTAGACTTTAGATTCAAAAGATAAACCCTTTTTTTTAGATTCTGTTTTTGTTTTGATGATTCTTTAGAATGTGTTGTTTTACTTACTTTTTAGCTCAGAAAAGGAAAGATGTAAGCTTTATGATAGATCCTTGATTGGTTTCTTGACTCATGAGGTGTTCTCTTCTCATTGGTGTATTGCAGTTCAAGCCCTTCAAGTTCTGTATACTTCACTAAATAGTCCATCACAGCTAACCAATTGGAATAATGGAGGTGGTGATCCATGTGGAGAGTCATGGAAAGGGGTTACTTGTGAGGGCTCAGCAGTTGTCTCTATGTAAGACTTTTTGATTCTTTTGTTGCTTTCCACTTAACATTTGATTGATGATTCTTGAGTGTCTTATAATGTGTTGTTGTTGTGGTTTCTAACAGAGATATATCGGATTTAGGAGTCTCTGGCAGTCTTGGATACTTGCTCTCTGACCTAATGTCACTCAGAAAATTGTATTGTCTTTTGGAATTTTCTTTCTGTTTGTTTGATCTTTGTGCTTTTGAGGATTTCATTTAGTAACTTTAGTCCTCTTTCACTTTGTTACAGGGATGTTAGCGGAAACAACATCCATGACACACTTCCATATCAACTGCCACCGAATCTCACAAGCCTGTAATGCTGTGTTTAACTTAACAATGTTCTTTATAATGTTCAGTTTGAAACTAACGGTTGAAAGTAAAATGTAATGCAGAAACTTGGCGAGAAACAACCTCAGTGGCAACCTTCCGTACTCCATATCTGCTATGGGATCTCTTTCTTACATGTGAGTTTGACATTTTAGATCATGAGATTTACCATTATCCTTGTTGTGCATTAATTGTTTGAAAATGTTATTGTTCAGGAATGTAAGTGGTAATTCACTTTCCATGTCTATAGGAGATATATTTGCCGGTCAAAAGTCACTCTCAACATTGTAACAGCATCTCTGACCTCTCTCTATATATCATATTCATATTACTACCAGCTTCCGTTGACCTATTGTTGCTTTGTTTAGGGACCTTTCTCATAACAACTTCAGTGGCGATCTTCCCAGTTCCTTGACTACAGTGTCCAAACTTTCCGTTCTGTGAGTGCTTCAAAACTTTCTTTGTTGCAACGACAATTAAGAAGTTAGTTAATGATAATGATATCTTCATTTTGTGACAGCTATGTTCAGAACAATCAGTTCACAGGTACCATCGATGTTCTCTCGGGCTTGCCTTGACAATTCTGTAAGTTTCATTTTCAGATAGAAAAAAAGCAACCAATGTGTTATCCCTCCCACCCTCTCCATCACATTTACTTACCTAATATGTTTTCTTGGCAGAAATGTTGCAAAACAACCACTTCAATGGATCCATACCTAAGGAGCTTAGCTCTATCAAGACCTTAATGTAAGTTTTCAATAACAATCTGTTCACTTCTTTACTTGGGATTTTAACTCAGTTCAAATGCACTGCAAGTTTATGTCTGTGATGTATCCAAATTGAAACAGATATGATGGTAACTCCTTTGATAACGCTCCTCCATCTCCTCAACCAGATAGACCTGGCAAAAAGGAGAAACCTCCTGGTTCTAAGAAACCCAAAAACAGCCCTAAAGCTGAAGGGAACTCTTCTGAATCTTCTGAAAAGGGTTTGTCTGGTGGAGTGGTCACCGGTATAGTGTTTGGTTCTCTATTTGTTGCTGGTATCATAGCACTTGTTTCTTTACTTGTGCCTTCATAAGAAGAAAAGGAAAGTTAGAGAAAGCACAAGAGCTTCTCATAGAAGTCTTCCACTTAGTGTAATACCTGAAGTCCAAGAGCAGAGAGTAAAAAGTGTAGCATCCGTTGCAGACTTGAAATCTTCACCTGCAGATAATGTGACAGTAGATCGGGTTATGAAAAACGGGTCTATAAGTAGAATGAGATCTCCCATCACTGCTTCACAATACACTGTTTCCTCTCTTCAAGTAGCAACCAACAGCTTTAGTCAAGAGAACATCATCGGTGAAGGCTCTCTAGGCCGTGTCTATAGAGCAGAGTTCCCTAATGGAAAGGTAACTCAAAACTTGATATCTTTCTACATGAAACAAACTTATCTTGAGACTAAATTCATCTGTGTAACTTATTACTAGATAATGGCGATTAAGAAGATTGATAATGCAGCACTCTCTTTACAAGAAGAAGATAATTTCCTAGGAAGCCGTTCAAACATGTCGCGTTTAAGACATCCAAACATTGTTCCCTTGGCTGGATACTGCACTGAGCATGGTCAACGTCTTCTGGTGTATGAGTATGTTGGAAATGGGAATCTAGATGATATGCTTCACTTGAATGATGATAGAAGCATGGCATTGACTTGGAATGCTCGTGTTAAAGTGGCACTTGGAACTGCCAAGGCTTTAGAGTATGTGCTGTGACATTTGTTATGATTATATGTCTAGTCTCTTCCATGAACAAAGTTCATGTTTAACCTGAGCTTGGTTTTAAACAGGTACTTGCATGAAGTTTGCTTGCCTTCAATTGTACATAGGAACTTCAAGTCAGCGAATATATTGTTTAGATGAAGAACTTAATCCTCATTTATCAGACTGTGGTTTAGCTGCTTTAAACCCAAACACCGAGAGACAGGTAATAACAATGGATGAAAGAATCAAACTTCTGAGCTAAAGTTGAAACTAAGCGTTTAATGTTTTAACAGGTTTCAACTCAAGTGGTGGGTTCATTTGGATACAGTGCTCCAGAGTTTGCATTGTCAGGAATCTATACTGTGAAAAGTGATGTATACACTTTTGGAGTAGTCATGCTTGAGCTCTTAACTGGTCGGAAGCCTCTTGACAGGTTTCTTTTCAACTAATGTTAACCAACAAAATCCATTCAATTCAAGTTTTCTTTATTTATCCCGTTGTGTATGTGTGTGTGTGTTTGATAGCTCGAGAACGAGAGCAGAGCAATCACTAGTGAGATGGGCTACACCGCAGCTTCACGATATAGATGCTTTGTCTAAAATGGTTGATCCTTCTCTTAATGGAATGTATCCAGCAAAGTCACTGTCTCGTTTTGCGGACATCATTGCTCTCTGTATTCAGGTACATTTACCATCCCTAAGAAAAATGCATTAAGCCAAAAGTGTTGCATAAAGTAACCAACCATCTTCTCTTTTTGTTGTTAATATTTAGCCGGAACCAGAGTTTAGGCCTCCAATGTCAGAGGTGGTGCAACAGCTAGTGAGATTGGTTCAACGAGCAAGTGTAGTGAAAAGAAGATCAAGTGATGACACTGGATTTTCTTACAGGACACCTGAACATGAGCACATGGACATCTCATTCTGAATAATAGAACTACTCCAACCTCCAGTCTTCTGTTCAATGGAAGCTAAAAAGCAGCTCTGAAACTCAAGAGGGACTCTGATCTAAAAGATGCGACATAGAGGTAAAGAACGCATCGTGGTTCAGACCCAAAAAGTATAAAACTTTGTTTGTCTATTTCTGTGAGGATAATATTAGAGTACATAAGAAGAGTCTCTGTATCATTTTCGATCATCTTTTTTCTTCTTTCTGTGGAATAATCAATGAATCTGAAACTTTGAAGGTTTTGTTTTAGCCTTCCAGTGTTCTCTTTCATATGCTAAAGACAGAAAATAGATATGATATTAATTTGTTGAGATGACCCAAAGTCAAAAGCGCTCTTCATGTTCGTCTGTACTCATCAGACACAAAACAACATACGCACATAAACAGACCTAAAAGTTAACTTAAGACCCCTCACGAAAAAGTCTATACAACAGACTCTGCCACCATAACTTGTCTTCATCATCTCTCACCTTTTTCACATTTTCTCGAAGTTTTGGAACGCAACATACAGGCATCATCACAACAAAGACCGACACAGGCAAAGAAAATCCTAACTCACTTAAATATGCACCAAAGAGCTTACAAGTTATATAACTTGCCAACCCCTTCGCGGCTTTTAACCATGAGAACCAGGAGATTATCTTTTTCTGCGCTTTGTTTCCACCTGAAGACAACAAATGCCAGTGTTAATATTAGCCACAAGCTGTTGAACACAAAACAGCTATATAGGAGATGACTAAAGAGAGACAAACGGACCTTGACATCATCAGCTGGAGACGCAGTAAACCCGTTCTGTGATTTCTTGACATCGTCATCAGAACTGCATTCAGCACATACAAAATGATCAAGCTTCTTTGCTTCTTCAATAGTCATGGCAACACACCCAGGATGGTACCTGCAACATCAAATTGCCAACTCCTACCATCAGTAATTCGTGAGAAAAAGACACCAGTAAGTTTTAAAACGGATATAATAGCTTCTCCTGTGTTAAAACATAAGTAAGGACGTTCATAAAAACTAAAAAAATTCAACATTTACCAGTCTTTGCAGCCTTCACATTGCACCATGAGATCGTCTGGGTTATAAGGCATTTCACACTTGCAGTACCTTTAATAACCAAACAAAGTCCACAGCATAATATAAAACCACTGAAACTGCAGGTAATTAAGAACTGGTTGCTACTTATCTACTTACACAGCAACTCGATCAGGGGTGAAAGCGCCAGTAGCAGCCTTGTACTCAAATCTACAATAATAATCCTCCGCCCCAACGTTTTCCAGCCTAGTGTAGTTCTTGAAGGTGTGAACAATGCATTTTCCCTCAATGGTGTGTCCGCTCTGAACATCGAAATGGTCAGACAAGAAAAGTTCTTTAGCTCCATGAAACTGTCTCCTACCACCAAGGGACTCCTCAGGGCGGTAATACCACCGACAGTGCACCTTCACATTGTTCCTAGCATCAGCTTCGATCTTCTCAACACGTGCCACGTATGGTGGCTTACCAGCATCTGATGGGCGCATCAAGACACACTCTCCAGCTGCAGAAAAACAACATCAAAGATTACTTCACAGACTGCTAAATACATAGGGATCTCGTGACATATATGACATTCTATACTATAGTACAACAAAACACCATAAGGAGCTTCGAATGAACAAAAATGTCAAAGCAAGGGTTGCAATATTAAGTAGTATAACATTACTCTTGTTCACCTAGTAAGTAAATGCAAGATCTTTCACAAGTGAAAGCACATATTTTTCATCAACAGAGGTAACGAGCTAGAATGCAGATGCAATAAAACGATATAATGTAACAAACGTAATGGTTATAATTAACCAACTGAAGAAGATTTCTTCAAGAGCAGACCAAAAAGGTAAGAAAATTAACATAAAAGCTATGTTCAAAACAATGCACTGATAAACAAGAAAGCTACAAAAGCTCACATTTTTGCGCCACTGCATAAACCAAACCACTTTGCTTTAAGTGTAGCTACGACTACGAAGCTGTTGAATACACATTTAATTTAACAGCCACACACACCATGAACGAAGAAGACTAATAAACAATGATGCATCCTAAAAAAAAGCAGACCTTGGAACGATACAGAGACTCCACACCTAAGCTATCTAACAATCCCTTCCTTTCGTATACATACAATCAACCCTAAGAATGCTCAAAAAACATGCAGAAGATGATAAGAGAGTACCTCTGACAACTTTGTTGGTGCCTTTGATGGTATAAGAGTCAAGCTCCTTCCTACCGGTTTTGATTTTGGAAGGGACACCAGGTCGAGTTTTCGCCATGGTAAGACAGATAGGTTGGTGTTTGGTCCAAATGTAGAGAGATTGAGGGGTGTAGGAAGATAAAAGGATGTGTTGTTGATCGAAGGATAGGAGAAGAGTAAATCTGGAACCCTAGATTCTCTCTTGGTGGAGAAGATGAGACATTTGTGATTTGGTTTTTAAGTTGTTTTACTGTTCCACAAAGGGGGAAAGACAATTTATTATTTTGCCCTTTTATTTTATTTTTTCTTGCTCAAAATCTTATTATATTATTACTCTTTTCTGCTTTCTTTTTTTTATTAAATAAAATGAGAGATCTAATGAAGTTAAAAAAAGAAGAAGAGAGATCTAATGAAATACAGAGATGGAATACATAAACTGACTACGAATCCAAAGCCCATATAAAACTCATCAATGAAGATCAGAATCAAAAACTCAAAAATAACTGAGATTTTGTTAAATGAGTTGGTTCATTCAACTTACTTAGTTCATAGTGGATTTGGATTTTTCAATAATCAAAATTAATTCATTTAATTTATTATAAATAAATTCAAACAGTATTTTGAAAACCGGATCGGACCAGCCGATTGAACCGTTTCATCCGTGATTCGATGAAAAGATCAGGTCTGATTCGGTTTAACTAAATCACAAATCTCAGAACTAATACAAGAAACAGGATCACTGAACCAACTAGAGAGCAAAAGAAGAAAAATAACTCATGGCCAAAATGATGGAAGACACACCTTATCACAATATCAAGAGGACACTATATAATCATATTACATTACCACCACTTTTTTTGGGCGTCAACCGAAACTATATAAAATTACTATGTTTCGTTCAGACAAGCTACTTGAGAGCATCCACATCAATGAACCCCCTCTTGGGGTTCATTGAATCAGTTTTTTATTATTAAAATTTTTCTATTTTTTTTTTGATTTTCTTTTTAAAATAAAAAATTAAAAAAAAATTCTAAACCAATCCCGGACCACCACGTGGTGAATCTTAGGAGAGAGGGGTTCATAAGTTTTTGTTATTTTATTATTTTATTTTCTTGATTTCCGTATGAACTCCCCCCATAAACCCTCAATGGGGGTGCTCTGAGCAAATCTATTATGAACTTTAACGTTTACGACTGAGAAAAATGCGTATGTGATCGTTCCCTTTTCGCTAAAGAATCCACACAGATATTTAAAGATCTAGAAAATCTGCACAAATAAGAGAAATCAAGTTCTTGAAAATCTGCACTATGAGATTTAATGTATCAAACTCTGGTGCCAACGAAGGCCTACATGCATCTTTGAAAATAATGTTTAGTAGCTATTAGCAGTCAGATTCAAACCGGACGTGGTGAAATTTTTCGGTCACTCACTTATTTCAATGCTCAACTTAGACTCTCAGCTTCGGCCTGGATTGGTGACTGTGATCGAGGACAGCACCTGTGAAGGATCACCACATCAGCCTTATGTAGGATGAAGCCCAGTCCCATTGACTATTACCACCACTTGAAGGAACATAACCACAAGGAACTTGAGCCAATTTACACGTTCCAAACAAATTATTGATGAACTCGTTTAAAAATGGCTTTCTAAAACAAATTTCAAACACTTTCACCTTTTTTTTGAGAAATTGCTAAAAATACCATAAGTTAATTATTATTTTTTAAAAATATCTTCAATCAAAATATATTAACATTTGAGTTACAATTTAGTAATTATTTTTAGGGTTTAGTGTTAAAGAATTAGAATTGAATTTCTAAATGTTTTATAAATATTTAGAAAATTAATTTAGTTTATTTTCATCATAAATTTACAGTATTTTTGAAAATAGTCATTCATTAATGGTAAATTTGAAAAGTAATATCAACATGTAGTAATACTGAAATTTCGTTTTACATTTTTATCTTTTAATCAATTTTGGAAATATGTTTACTTTCTCCTGCAAGTTTCCCGGAAATGGGAAAATCGACTCGATTTTAAAATTGTTTACTCCCGTGTGAGATTTTAATGGAAAAATTATTGCAGGAAAAAGGTAAAACTAAAATTCTCTTCTTACAAATTTATTTTAGTTAGCCAAAAATATATTTTTCTTTGCATGGTCGTTCATGTTTTCTTAAAGGCATGTGTTTTCTTTATGTTATCATACTGACTCAATGACAGGATCAAATGTCAAATATTTAAATCAACAATGGTACCACGCGTGATCATCTTTCGGCAAATAAAATTAATAATTATTCAATATAACAACCCAATAATCATCAGATTTGGCATTTGATGAAACCTAAAAAATGTTTTTAGGTGAAACAAAACTACAAAATTAATCAATGCGTATAGCATGTCCAAAATCAGCCAATTTGGCATACCAACAGAATGAATAACTAATAGAAGAAAGTATATTTAAACGGTTATTAATAATTTGCATAGATAAAAACATCTTTTGTAGCCATGTTATAGTTGTTAGTTTTTAGAACTTCTAATAAACACAAAATCAAATATATTTTTAAAGGTGCTTTATGTTATTACAAATTACAAACAATATTAAAAGACGATTTTACAATCAACTAATCTATTTGTCTTTTAAAAAACCATGTATAATGGTTTTACTTGTAATACATCTAGAAAATGATTTATATCTAATGGTTCTATTATGTGCTCAAAAAAAATCTAATGGTTCTATTTGCACCAAATTAAGAAGATATCCATAAAATCAGATCATTTTTAGAATAAAAACTTGAAAATATTAAAACATAATTCAAGATCAATTTGTAACCAAACTTTCCACTTTTGAAATATGTAAAAACCGCAAAATACACAGTAACACACATACTCAAACGAAAAACAAAGAAACCTAATGATATATTCCCTTCTTGCCATAATAAGCCGATTATGCACTTTTTTCTTACAAATCACAACATTTTTTGGAGATCTTGGAGTGAATAATACTCTCTTTAAGAACAAAAGAAACAAAAATGTTTCTAAAATTTCTGAATGACTACAGAGCTTGCGAGACCGGCATCATCAATGGTCTGAAAAGGGTCAGTAAGTGGCTTTGGTGGGAACCCCATGACCTGAAGGCTGTAGTTGATTGGATTCCCTGGTCGAGAAAAGTCGATGAAAGCACGAATGTCACTGACTGTGTGATGATTGTTGAACTTAGCCACCATGCGTGTCCCGTCAGCGAGTCTAAGCTGGATTGATGTAGATGGTAGATTTTCATCTACTACAAGACTCTGTGATGCTGATGGAACATCGGTTGGGTTGCTTAGGCTTTGAGAAGTTGATGAGCTAGGACCGCCTAGAGTCCTTCCCACTCCTTGAAATGCAACCGTAAGTTTCTCACGTTCCTACAAAAATAGAAGAATGTAATATGTTAGATTAGGTTTTCACTTTGGTTACTATCATTCATAAATGGAAAGAACAGAGAAGACTCACGGGGAATTTCTCGTCTCTTCTCATAAGATTAACATGTACAGGAGCTCTTTTATCAGCAGGCTCAAGCTCTTTAGGGCATTCAGACTTTCGAATGCTCTGCAAATAAACAAACAACGCGGTTCAATATGGACGATCACTATTAGCTAACCATGTAAAAGTTAGTTTATGTTTTTACGTCGAGAAAGGATGCGTTCTCTGGATCATCCAACTTCCTCAAAGGTCCATCATCAACAGTGAATCCATTAGACCAGAAAACGATGTTGTGAATCACAGGCTCGGGCTGTTGAAGAGCTGTTGGCACACTTTCTCCTGAAAGCAACCTCCCGGTTCCAGTGAAGCTTCTGGAACTTGAAGGACGCTCAAGAGGTCCTTCCACTGCTCCTAGTTGCCTTGCTTGGTTGAATATCTCATCAACATCATCGTGTTTAGGTTCTTTTGTAGGATCCTGAACAAGCATACCACTGCAAAAACATAGAAACAGAACAAAGATCCATTCAAGTTTAGATACGATCTCCATTTGTATATACGCATCTAGTTCACTAAACCCTCGGATCCAAAGACAAAACCGCAACAAAAGAATCTAAAATTTCTAAAAGAAGATTTAGAAAAGACCTTTTCTCTCCGCCGGTGTAGTACTCTTGAGGTCCATCGGAATCACTGTCGGAGTCCGGTCCTGACCTTCGGTTCAGATCGGAGAGCGTACGGATACCACTGGTCCGACCACTAGACGGTTTCTTGTCCTTAGAAGACATCTCTCTGATGCTTTTTCGCTGTGGTTTGATCGAGAAAAAAAAAACACGAAGTTAAGAGAGAGAGTGAGAGATTAACCGGTTGAAACGCTAACAAGTGTTTACGCGCTAATAAATCGAGTGTAATTTACTTGCTGGCTTGAGCTATGTTAAGTGGTTACGCGTGTTTGCATGTGCGTGTGTCTTTAGTGGAAAGTATTAAGGAATACAAAAAAAGATTAATTAATGACTTCACCTACTAATTGTATGGTTATGAATCTACCGATGTCTTGTCCGGGTGAAGAGATGGGCCCGATGACCCTCTACGCTCTGAGTCAAACTGGAGCTCTGACTCGTCAACCTCGACGGACAGTCATGCGAGTCTTATCTGATTCGCTGCTGAGAACGGAACTGGCGGAGATGGAGATGATCAAGGCTCGCGAGGCAGCAAGGTGGGTGGGAAGCTGAGAAGACAAGGATGGAAACGGAAGTGGAGTTGACTCGAATGGTGCTTCAGACTCATTTGCAGGCGACAACGTCGTTGCTTGTCGAAGAACAGAAGATTTCTCCGTCTTCACGGAGGAAAAGGAAGAGATCAGAAGTTATAGAAGTGGAGTCCTACACCATAAGGTCAAACACCTTTTTTTCATTATTCTTAACCATTAAAGTCGCATTAGAAAAACATATAAGAATCTAACAACAGAGGTTCTGTAATGGCTGTTTACAAAAAAAAAAGGTTCTGTAATGGATGCAGGGACAAGAGTTTAGCTTTATTGGGCTTACTCAAACTTAACCTGATCTTCTCTAACTCACTAACCTGAATAAGTGTCAAAGTCAAAGATCAACTGGAGAGTGACTTACGCTCAGAAGCTGTGTTTACTATATACTATTGTTAGTTGTTATTGTGTGTGTTTACTATATACTATTTTGCTAGTTGTTAATTTACCAACGTCCCTAATGAATTCCTTTTTACAATTTACAGACTATGTTGTGAATCAAAATCAAATATATATATAAGATGTGTTCTACAATATAATCCCATTAGTAACGAGTAGGGGGAAAAGGATCTCTCTAGCTAATCTTTAGTTTTAGTACTAAACAAGACCAAGCTTGAAGGATGACTAAAAATCTTTTGAACGGACTACATGGACGTTGACTGTATAAACCGTATTGCCCTTGCGCAAGTTCACACAAAACACGGTCCTCTGGCATATGCGGTTCCAATATCGGATACATACATGATCTTTCCTTTTCATCCTCTCTGATTGTACTTTTCCATCACTGTCAATGTAGTGAATGCAGTCCTTAATCTTTGAAATCATCTCCAACTCCATTATATATTTCACTCCAAAATGAAGTTACCCCAACCATGTCCAGTTAAACAGTACAGTTAATCAATCATGGAGTAATATTTTTTTATTTTTTTTGTATTTTATTCTATTTTTTAAAATGGAGTAAGGTTGAAATAAAACCTAACTCCATTATGGAGTTGTGGAATTATCCTATTTTGGAGAAAATGAAATAAAATTTAGATTGGAGATGCTCTAGGCAATATCACCACTTCATTTCAACAATTCGACTGTTCTTCAAGGTCTTGAGATGGCGTGTCAGCAAAGAATCGTGATGAGGAGGCAAACCGGTGTAGTTTTTCTCAAAATAGCCTCTTTGCTTAAACAGTTCGGTTGGTTTGAAGCCATGCTTATCATCTACACATCCATACACATATTTAGTTAGGGAGTAAAGTAAAGGATCTTTTGATCTCAGTTAAGTAGCTTAAGATGAGAGCTTGCTTGGAAGTAAGGAGGATGGTTGAAGGATGGATGTGGAGGTGCTTGGAAGACATGGTTGATTCTCTTCCCTGAAGATAATGATAACAACAACAATCATTCTTGCACGTTGTTCAATCCAGAGGAACGTGACGAACTTTACAAAACGCATGCAAGATCTTTGTTTGGAATTTGCAAAGAGTCTTTGTATAGCAACCTATGAAAGCTGGCTCTTGATGCGAAACCTTCTACCTAGTCTCTACGTTGTGAATCTCTTTACCCGCGAGAGAATCAATCTACCTTCTGTGGAGTCACAGCTTGGAACGACAAAGGTGGAGCGAACCCCCTAGATGGTAATGAGTTACGTACTACAAGTCCCAACGGAAAGGTGTATAGAGGTATTGGTATACGAACCCCTGTGTTTTGGATTGATGAGAAGACCAAAGATTATGTTGTTCTATGTGGACTTCGAGACTTGTGTGTTGTTTATTCAAAGAAGAGAGATACGGCATGGACTCAACTTCCCAAAACCTCAGGCTGTTTTGACGTGGCTTACAAGGAATCCAAGATTTACTTCTTAAGCGTGTCCGGCTGTTTCTTAATCTTCGATTTGTCTGGAGAGACTCCACAACAAATCTTTCAGTGTGGTGTTATTCTGGAAAGACTACGGTTAGGTCTTGTTGTTCCGACAAAACTTGTAGTCACAGTAACAGGAAATGTCTTCAAAGTTGAAAAAATGCTGGAGATCTAGGTCTGAAACATGGTGCTTCAGGGTTATCAAGGTTTCTTCAGCAGGATTCCTCAGGAATCACCAACTGGTTACTTCTTTACAATGCTTTTGGATCAAGGCATCACTGTGCTCAGCAATGACGTATTCATTAGAGATTGCATCTATTGATCAGTCTTAATAGAAATAACACAAGTTCTATCTTTGTTTTCAATCTCAAGACAAAGAAGACAGAGCCGCTGCACAACTTTGATTGTACTTTATCTCAATTCTCTAGAGCTCGTTGGTTCTTACCAAGTTTTACGCAAACATGATTGATCATCTCAAGTCTCAACTACGTAATTGAGGAAACCAAAGTGTTTATAGGATAAAGAAAAGCTCGTTTGAAAGTTAACTTTATAAAATAAAAATGATGTTTATTGTAACTGTGCTTATAGTATGAATCATACTGTATGAGATATCCTTATATTTTCTTATATATGTTGGTCCAAATATTACCAATGACCCAATATAAGATCAAGACTTCACATGGTTAGAACAAAATGAATATTCGTGAATGTGGTGATTTCAATGCATTGGCAGGATAACTTGATTATTGTATTTTAATTTGCATATTGTGTGTTTTAGTAGATACACAAGACTAGAAGAGGACCACCCAGTTCACTTGAGATCGAACTCAGTTCAATGAATCTACTCAATACACTTGAGTATATTCAGTTCTGATATGCGGCTATTCGTTCTTGGTTTATTGTGTCAATCAAACACGTTCGATTTTGCAACAAGAAAATTGGAGAAGAGATAGATAGAAAGAATAAGATACACAAGGCACCAATCAGTTTAGTTAATGCTGAATAGTGTCTTTGTTTGTATGAATAGTTATGGTCTTGTTTACTTGATCACCCATAAAAATGGAGAAAAATAGTTACATACTTACATTTTAACATTTTATATAGAAAGCGAAAGCATTCTCTTCTTAATTTACATGATAAATATATAATAAGCAAACACGAATATTTGCCCAAATCCACACATCGTACTAACAACAAAAGTAGCAAATTTAAATAAATAGACCCTTTGAGACTATAAATAAGGGTTTTGTTTTATAGTAAAACAAAACAAAGTCAATGAACTTTCTTAATGAAAAGATTACGAAAGCCAAATAAACCATTAGGATTGGGATTATTAACATTGGCGATATTATCATCACTCCCAATGTTATTACTTCCACTCTGGTCGTTTCTGCAGCCTAACCGGCTCCGATAACCGATGCACATAGGCACGTTCAAGTTTATGACTTTTGCTTTATTGCTATCTATTCCAGTTTTACCCCTACGCGCCTCGGGAACTTCCCTTTTACCCACAACCCGACCTGCCGACTCGGATATCGTTTTCCCTGTCGGAGCTCCACTTCCACGTCGGACTTGCCATACTGGACTGTTCCGACCAAGATGAACGCCGTTACGACCGGGACTGCTTGGCCATTTCCTAGACTTTGATTCGCCGGTGGAGTTGCTGCGGGAACACGGCGCGCTGCTTACTTTCCGGGTCGTCGGAGCTCCGAACGACATTCTGGGTCGGGTCACGTTGTTGCCTGCGGATCTGCTTCTTGAAAACGGCCAAATGTTGATATTCAGCTCCGCTCCTGAACCCGAACCCGGACCTGAACCGGACTTCTTCTCTTTCTTCTTGTTATCTTTCACCTTCTCTTTCTTCCCGACCGGTTTATGTTCTGTCTTCTTGAATATATCCCTCCACCGCTTCGAAACCGTAGTTTCCCGGGTCAACTCGGATCCTAAACCGGGTTCGGGTTCGGTTTTCTGCTCTGGGATCGAAGGAGATGGATCCGGATCGCACTCCGAGACATTCGGGTCGGGTTGAGTCTCCGATTTGATGGAGAGGAGGTGAAGCGGGAGAAGAACGCCGTCGTGGAAAAGCTCGTCGGCGGAGAGGAGATCTGATTCGGATTGAAGAAACGAAGAGTTTGTTAGACGCCAGAACTCGAATTCGGGAGAGTTGGAGTCGCAGCTGCTCCTCCGTCGTTGGCTACCGCAGGGAGAGAGAGTCTCCGGTGGAGGTTTACCGCGTATGCTCGTGGGACTATCCATGTTGCAGAGGGAGAGAGAGAGAGTTGCAAGGTTGAGGAAGATGTATTAATGAAATATATAGAGAGAGATAAACATGAGCAGGTGCAATGTGACCTTATATGCAGTGTGTACATAAATGACGGGAAATTATGTACCAAATCCTATTTTCCCATTGTTTTTTTAGATTTCCTTGTGTAATATTTAAATTAAAAATTGATGGAATTTGTTTATAACTGGAAAATATCTAAATTGTTAAATTTTATATTTGTTTCGCTTTTTAGAAGTTTATAAAAATATTGAACATGAAAGAAATACAAGAGGAGATCTTACCGACCTTATTTCTTTTTCATCAATATTCGTAAACGGAGTAATAATTTTCTAACAAAACTTAACCACGCGCTAAGTTTTTTTATTGCAGTAAATTAATATATGTGATTACTTCAGTTAGGATAATGGCCATTTAAACTATATAGTTTGTAATAATATCACATGAATGGATTGTTCTGTAAATAATCACGATATAATATTATGTATATTTGTATTATCTTTTTTTTTAATATTAAGAAGTTTAAAACTGAAATTTATAATTTTTTAAATCTAAAATTATATTAGATAATATAGATTTTTGACATAATAATGACATTTCTTTCCGGTTAAGATAATGAGTTTTGTTATACGTATTATGGTAACATTTTTCTATTTCTTTATTATTTTTTAGAAATTAATAAAAATATTATAAATTAATTAATATTTTTAAAAATACATTCAATCAAAAATATATTAATATTTGAGTTTATACATTATGATTATTGTTTATGTTTAGTGTTAAAAATGCGTTTAGTTTCTAAATATTTTATAAATATTTAAAAAATAATTTAATTTATTTTCACCATAAATTTAGGATATTTTTAAAAATAATCATTCATTAATGAAATTTTTTTAAATAATATTAAAATTGTAATATGATTGAAATTTCTCTCACTCTTTTTTTTGCAACATTATTTTCACTTGTTATGAGTTCACCATTAATACTTAGTCCTGAACACCTTGAAGCTTTCCTCTCCATGTATATACGAGTATACGACCCAACTCATTAACTCTCCTCACCTAACTTGATTTTAGGCAATCATATGAATCACTTCTATATTTCAAGAGACAAAGCTAACCAAACTATAGGTTTTCGTATGTAAATTGCCAAATTCATATTCAAAATCCAGCTCATGACATACGACTCTTCAAGCATAACTTATGCTGAACTACAATTTATTAGGAAGTTTTTAGATGAATATTAACTTTTTTCTTTTTTGGAACACGACGAATATTATCACGCTATACTTAGAAAACAAAATACTATATCCTTTTAACTTATCATTTGTATTACATTTCACTTCTCTTAGTATTTTTCAACTTGTTTACACATGCACATATATGTCTATATCCTTCGTATTGTTGTTGTTTTATTTGTTGACACATCCTTTGTATTGCATATTGCTTCTCATACTGTTATATAAAACATGAATATATATGTGGAAGGCATAAAATAAGGAGAATATTAATCCCACTAAAATTTATTCCTGGACCCCTCGGAACTTGATATTTTCTCGTTTCATGATTAATGTTTTCCGAGAAAATAGCAAACGAAAGTTAACTTAATGGACTACAAGAATGAAATTTGTAAACTGAAGTTGACCCTTTTCATGTGTAAAATCTTCTACGATTATCATTACCCTGAAACCCGGAAGTCATTTCATATTACAACACAAAGTTATTTATTCAAATATGATGTCATTGTGATGTTGGTGATACCAAGTTTCAAATTTTCAAAATTTTAATTATTTATCCATCATGTGATTTTAATCATTTGTTTAATCAGACTAAGATAATTAGAAGAACAACCACATTCCTCGACCGCATTTCATGGACAATAAAATAGCAAAATACTCCGGGTATACTTTAACATAAAAGTACTTAAGTGTTTTTGTCAACTCTATTGCAAACTATACACATTAATCCTATACGTACGTATAAGCCAATCTTTAACAAACAAAAAGATAACGACAAACCTTTCTTTTATAAATTCTATCAACGCAATACAGTGTATCAATTTAACAAATCGATTTTACTTCCTCCAATTTTTAATAAGTTTGTAATTATGTTTGATATTATTCTTGTAGCTCAGGAATTATTTTATTCTTTTGTTTGGTTATGTTCTTTTGTCTTGCCAACTTATGTATTTATTAAGATAAAAAAACTTTCTGTATTTATTTTTCTTTTGTCAACCTTGACAAGCTTTGTTATATTTACGACACCAATATATAAAATAAAGAAATTAAATACAAGCCACAGAGTACTAATGGAAAAGAATACAAAATACTCGCGATAAAGGAGCAGCCAGGAGAATTAAACGGGCCAAAACGAGGCCCATTAATAGATGGATACAAATAATTAAGAACCGGACGTGATGCAATGGGACCCACGCGTATTAAACGCTTTTAGCGTATACTGTATTGTTCAGCTTTTCTGCTGGAGCATTACCAATGGCTGTCAATGAAACTAGATCATGAAACTAGATCACTATGTTTTTATACATTATTAATATCTATCAAATTAACATATTTTCAGCAAAATCCTTCATAATTTGATTTTAAAAATCACACAGAAGATAAGTATTAATGAATAAAAATTGCTGGCATTGGCAACAATAAAAAAGGATAAAAATAATAGCGAGGAGATTTTGTTGGTTCGTTTATGTTTGGAAACAGACATAAGATAATGTATGGCCATGTGACGGATAACATTATCTCACACTCTATTTAATGACGTGGGGTCTCTAATTATAAATGTCATTAATACCCTTAACTCTCCTCTCTCTGCACGTAGCTTCGACGTTACATGGATTTGGTATCTGAGGTTTTCTCTGTTCACCATCCGTACACTGCCACCACCATGTTACGACCTCTGAGCAATCTATAAAAGTTGTCTAGCCCAAAGTTTTTAATATTTAATCAGAGCTTTAGAAGACATTTTCTTGAAACATAGAGTAATATTATATTCGTATATGGATAATAAAATGCAGCCCGTCAATTTCGATTCAGTTATTCGATTTTGGGATTTCCAATACTATGTTGATAAGTAACATTAAGGTTTTTACTATTATCGGATTGGTTTTGGTTTCTTCTAATGGATTAGATTATAATTAATATTTGTGATCGTCTAAAAATATTTTTTTAAAACCTGAAAAATTGACATATTTTTCAAAATATATAAATTATCCACTAATCTAATTAAAATTTAGTTAAACTATCTAAACTAACTAAAATATATTCAAAATAACAAATGAAACAAATTTAACTTATAATATATAAAATATTAACATATTTAACTATTTTGGATATCTTTCGATCCTAATTCAGATTTCGTTTCGGTTCGGGTTATACCCAAACTCCACAATACTGATCTCATAGGTTCCATTCATATATTTTTGTATAATATTTTAGATCCTGTTTCAATTTTTTAGGTTTCAATTTAGGTTGGTACATCGGTTTGAGGTGAAAACACCCATGCCTAAAAATGGTAAACGGAACTGAAAATTTGGTAATCGACTGGGCCATATTCATAAACGGAGAAGGCTTTTCTTTGTAGGTCCTTACACAGCATGTTCATGTATTTTTGTTTGGTTTTATTGTCAACAAGTCGTATTTGTCAAACTAATCACAAATTTAAAAGTATAGTCTGAATGTTATTTTGGTTCTATGTTATTGGCACTTTTATAGTCAATCATATTAAGGAATATTTAATAGTTATGGACTAAGATTGTATAATTACCATATATCTTAATAAATCATCGAACAAATACTTCATTACTCGATATTTGTACATATTTAATTCAGATAAAAAGAAAAAAAAAATCTTCTTAACAAAACATGTTTACATATGTTATTTTTACTACATCCAACTTTAACAATAAAGAAATTTATGCACTGCTCATCTTAAAATGTCCATTCCACGGTTGTTTAAAATTCCAAAAACAACAACTATCATTAATGTTGAAGATAAACTTGGAACACAAGTTATACCAATCCTATTCGAGTTATGTTCAAGATAAAATAAGTTTTACTTATGTTGTTTAGGATAATTATAGATCTATATTAGGAGATATCAACTTGTAATATAACTTATGAGTTCAAGAGATTATGTGAGAGCTTAAGTTTTTGAGATAGTTTTTTTAAGCTAATAAAAGAGTTTTTTTATTGATCTATTGAGTTCATACTTTAAGATTAAAACAATAATTAAACTATACATTGATGTTTAGTAGTTGTTTATCTATATTTGTATTAACAAAACTAATTAAGTATAAATGTAAGGTAGGGTTTAGGAGTTGAGTCCAAACTTCAAGTGGTGCAAAAAAAGTCGTATCGTTGTATGGATTCATTGACAAAGATGTATCATAACTCACGTGATGATCACGTTATCATTCTCTTAAGTTCAAAGACTATATTCCATTTTCTTTTTTTTTTAAAAAACGACTATATTCATAATACCAAACAAAATAACGGTGTACAACCTCAGAAAAGATGTTCCGAAATAATAATAAATCTCAATAATGCAAATAAAATTCGGAAGCGTAGCCATAGCATGTGATACTGGTACTACGGACAGTCACGTCACATTTCATATATGCAAAAAGCTAAACATTGTTGAAAAGTTTAGTACACAAATTACGTTTTAATAATTTTTACCTCATTTCAATTTCAATTTCCTTTTTTTGCTTTAACAGTATCCCTTTTTTCTTGGTAAATTTATATTTGTCATTCTCATATCATGACGTTTGTTAACCATTTCTACAAGAACTTGTCTACTAGATCTTTTTTATATATCAGATCTCTTTTTAAATATGTAGTATATGATTTCTTACACTTTCTGACTCCAGCAATAATATATTTTATTATACATCCCAGTAATATTATATCTTCGGTTATTTTTAAACCTCGAATTCATTATTTTTTTTTCACGCTAATCTTTATCTCATATTTTCTCTTCATTTTTTTTTTTGGTTTCAAATTTATTTCTCAAGATTATTTCATTTTTCCACAAAGTAAAGCTTGTCATTGTCTCTAATCACTTCGATACTGTCAATCTCAGCTCCATCTTCATTCGTCACCATCAGCTCACTTCCTCAATCCCAACTTCTCTCCTGTTTCATGCACACAAGCGGAACCATGTTAAAAGGAATAAAAAGAAACAAACCAAAACCCCGGTTAACGCACTAAGCCAGATCCGGGTCTAAGACCAGAACTACATTGTAAATTTGTAATACTGATGTTTGCACTCTAGTCATCATTCTCATGTACCATCACCAGAACAGAACCGGCCAACAAAAGACCAAAAGACTAAATCCAAATCTTGGTTCATTGCGTTTACCAACCTAACCGGTCGGTACCAATGTGTAAATTTTATGTGTTTACCTGCAATTTTCTTGAGGTCATCCAGTGAAGGAGGAAGCAAAACAAGCATCCCAGTTTCATTGCAACTTCTTTCTTTTCTCTCCAGTGGATCTCCTCTGAAAATACTCACTCTTTCGTTTACTTTCTCCAAAAGTCTTAACTTCTCCAAAGGTGTGAACTCATTTGTGTTGACACCAACCACATCTGCACCGTTCATAGTTAGAAGATTAACCATATCCATCTGGTTCTCGGCCATAGCGACATGCAAAGCTGTGAAGCCATGGTGGTCCTTTGTGTCAACATTGATCCCTTGTTTCAGAAGATCCTTGATGACTTCTACATTGTTCTGTCTCACAGCTTCACATAGAAGATCTCCACCTACGTGTGGATCCGATATGGCTGCGAAATGATAAAGGATTCTGAATATGGACTGGTGCTTCTTTGTGATTGCTTCCCATAGAGCCGTGTTACCACTCACATCTGCAAGTTTTTTTTAATATCAAATCTTTTAAGTAAAACATTATTGTAGAATATAATATAGCTTCTTGATTATGATGTTTTCACCTCTTATGTGAATGTTACATCCATGCTTTAGGAGTACTAGAACACAATCTTCATGCCCTTTAGAGGCTGCTATATGCTGAAACAATATATAATATAATACTGATTAATGGTTGATTATGAGAACATGTTTAAATTGGTTTTTGGTGGAGACATAATGTTACCAGTGGAGTTTTTCCTTTGGAATCGGTTATGTCAGGGCTTAACTTGGCCTTGAGTATCTCATCAAGAAGTGCTGCATTGCCTGTAGATACAACAGTGATGAGATTTGAGGCAATGTTGGGTGCACCCATCATCGTCTTCTCCATTTTGTTGCGCACTTAGATCACCAACGTCTAAATCACTCAGCTTCTTGTGATGCTGCAAGAAGTTGTTGAGCATCACGGCGTTGTCTTGTTGTTTAATCTGCATTGTCTCAATAAGGAAAGATGTTTTGAGCCGGAGAAGCTGTGACAAAGACTTAGTTTGAAAAGTATAGCTCTGAGGTCTGCAACAAAGTGCACCAACTTCTCCAAATATGTCTCCACACCTTAGAGTGCCTAGCACGCTATCTCTCTCCATCTCTGAGTCTATGATCTCAACTTCTCCTGATACAATTATGTAAACATCATCTGGTGCCTCGTTTTGCATAATGACATCCTCTCTTGGTGGTATATACTCAGCCTTCATTTTGGAAACCTAGTACACATATCAACACAAAAAAAATATGTTTAGAGAACTCATCCATTATCCACAAACCCTAGTTAGTTGTGTTTGATTAACTCACCATGAGAAGAAGTATCTCTCTTGAGACGCCTTTGAAGAGGTAAACTTTTTCAACAGATGGAAGAAAAAGATGTTGACATATGCTCTTGTGGATAGATTTTGGGAGCTGATCAATAACATGTTGCTGATTTAAGCTCTCTGCTTTAAACCTCAAACACATGTAAGCTAGTATCTGGTCTTTCAATCTTGGAGGCAATCTGTTTCTGTTAACAAAGTTCGACGCTGCTTGAATGCTATTTCTCTGCACCACAACAACAACAAGTTCGCATAAGAAAACAACAATACAACATGTAATATTAGTTTCTTCCCAGCGGTCACTCGAACCGGGGAGTCGGGGATATTTTACACAATGGTAAAGTCTTTTTACAGTAGAGCGAACGACCTCTGGTTACAAAGAGAAAACTTATGAGTAACCAAAGAGTGAGAGCTTGATCAGACTCACAAATTCCATGGTACGACGAGTCCCTTCCACGACCAAATTAGTCATGTTACCAATAAGATAAGCAGTGAGGCCGAGATTGAATAACATATAGACTGTGATAAACACCATCTCAGTGGTGTTGCTTGCATGTAGGTCTCCATATCCCACAGTGGTCATTGTTGTGATAGACCAATAAATGGCTGCAATGTACTTGATGGAAAGGCTTTTGTCTCTGATGCTAGGGATTGCGTCGATCCATGTCTTTCCATGTGGATACCTGTCTGCTAGTAGGTAGTAAATGCATCCAGCACAATGCACTAGAAACAACGTCACCTGTATTGTATAATACTCAAAATCACATCATGCATGCTTCTGCAACTACAACAACGGTTTTGTCTACTACAACTTATAGTTTATGTACTCACGCATAGAAGTCGAATGCAGCGAATACAGAAGTAACTGAATCTTATGTCCTTCTCTAGTCTGAAACCACACGTGAAACATGTGGTGTTTTTGTCACTTTCTAAGAAAAGGGTTTTTTTTTATCATAAGATATGAAAAGGAGCCATATGTGTACCTTGTGAAGAGGTGTTTGACGCGTCGGAGTCTCCAAAACCTGAGCAGTCCCAAGATATTACAAGTGAGATTCAACTTGCCTGCGCCGGTGACTAAGTATCCGATAGCATCAAATGGTATAGTTGATGCAACATCCATCAAGAACCACGTAGAAAGGTACCTTTAATGATAAATTAAAAATAGCATTTTTTTAGTTAGTACCTACACAATTATTAAAAAAGCTTTCTGTTCACGGAATATTTTCTAAATGGAATCTTTATGTACTTTCCATAATCAGTAATTTATCTCACTACTGATGGGTAAAAAAAACAAAAGAATCACATGGTGTGGCCACAAGATTCACCTAAACTTTGTCGTTACACTAAAAGATCATGAACAAGAGAGACTGACCTCACTGCAATCTGTTTAGGTTCACGGACAAGAAGCTGTGTTCTTCTGTCTATGTAGGCAACGAAGAAGGTCAAGACAATGTCAACAGCGAAGAACAAGTCTACAATGTTGTCTGCGATACAAAGATTCCTCTTTGGTGAAGAGTTCAGAAACGCGACTTCAAAGGGGTAAACCCACGCAGAGTATGCAACCAAAAGCACCATAAATGATTCCCACCCCCTGAACCAACCACACATGAGGCAGTAGTTTACTTCATTACGTTACCTTTGAAGATAAACAAGACTCTCTGGTAACATATCCTTATTACAAGACCATTTGCATCATGAACTGAACTTGATATGTTCTGTTTCACAGAGAGTCGATAAAGAAAGAACATATATGGATTGTACCTGTATCGTGAATCCATGGGTGAGATGATCCATCCACTAGAGATGATGTGATTCTGGTTATAACTTGCAACACCAAGTGGAGGAAGAATAAGCTTTGACAAGTTGTTCAAGCTGAGAGAAGAAGCATCATGCTCTTCATCTCTTTCTTTTCCTCTATGATGCTTCATCACGTGTGGAGATAAGTTGCAGTGAGAGGCTGAGTACTTGAGGTCCATTATATGCACCCTGAAGAAACAAAATTGTTTCCGCAAACTAACATAAAAAGAGAGATAGAAAGAAAGAGAAGACGTTTTTTGTGGATGGTGTAATTATTGCAATGAAGAGGGAGTTTGTGGTGTGTATGGTGCAAACCGTACGTGGTAGTGGTGGTCCTCTTGTCAAGAAGTGAGATTGGGATGCTTTTGTGGGGGAACAAAGCTTTTATTTTTGGAGGATTAGTCACAATAAATAAAGGGAAGAAAAATTAGTTGATTAAATGTTTTGGAAGATAAGGTATGAAGTGTGATTGCTGGGGCCACAAAAGAGAGATAGGTAATGGTTCAGCCTAAGAATGATTTTAAACGTGGCTTTTTTAGACTCATTGAGGGTTTATCATTAGCAACTTTTAAACTGTATATTAAGTGAGAGATTAAGAGAACATTCTAATGCTTCATTTCCACATACTTAAGGAGAATGTTGTGTGTACTTAAGCACATTGACTAGCGGATATATGAAGCAGAAAATAATTATGGAATTAGATTCGGATTGAGATAAAAGATTATGGGACCAGTGTTTAGGCGGAAAAGAAGATATATTTCCCTATACGTGTAGTCATCTTCGGTATAGTATTCATCTAGATTGATCATATATTCTTAATTTGGCTTTTGAGGCAATCACATGGTTAGCTTAAAAAAAGGCAGAACAAAGTGAAAGACAATTATAACCGATCTGATTGTACTTTGTTGTAGGAGAAATGTCATTATAATCACGTACGGAAGTATCACAACGCCTAATTTGCTCCTTCACCATGTTGCCTAAGTTCATCCACAAGTTTGCTTTCCTTCCAAGTAACCTGCCAAGTTCATCAAGGAGAAAACCGAAAATAGTCTGAGAAATTGTTAAGCAGTAAGAGAAGACTCAATATTTTACTCAAACAATACCTCAAATCACAGACACAGAGCAGACTGTTTTTCTGAAACCTAACCTAGGCGAGCCACGTTATGCTGGTTGGGCTTGTGCATCGCCAAGCTCTTTGTCTGATGAGTTCAGAGCAGAACGTAGGCTTCCATGCACCATCAATCATGGTAGGCAGAAAGTAATGTCTTCCGGGGAGAACTTTCCAAAATAATGTCTTATGTAAAGGAAGGCATATGTCTTCTGAAGCTCCAGATTTGTCAACTCACTTCTTTAACTGATCCTGTAAGCGAGCATTATACTTCAAGAATGGGTTTGTGCCCTAGAGCATCGGTTTATATTTTATTCACTGAACCAACAATATTTGCTATGACATGTCTAATTGTTTGCTAATGTTCTAGGATATCTCAAATGTTGATTTTGAAAGTGACTTAAATCTCGGTGTACATGTTTAAGTAGTTCTAATCATTATTAATACACATAATTAATATAAAAACCCTAAAAACGGATATTTTGTTATTTTATTTATTATTTTTTCGTAGTTAATTCATGTTTGTTCACAAAATCAAGATGCCAACTGAGGATGTAAAGTTCTTGAACCACAGCCTATTGAAAGCTAGAGGATTGCACTTCTAGAAGCTTTATGACATCTACACAACTTCAAATGTATATGGTGATAGAGCAGTGAAGGCCACATGCTTTCTGACACCTACACAATATCTGGACCTGAGACTTTATTGCAAAACACAATCTTTTGGGTGTGGATACAACCTCACTTTCCTTCTCATTTATCAATGGGACAAGATAACTAATGTTTGATTTTTTTGTCTAGAAAATTAGAAGAATAGGCGAGTTGGATCCCGTGGAGAGCCTTAAATGAAATTAAAATTTGATACGGTCCGCGTAAAATTGTTGATAGAAATATACCTTCGATCTATAATAATGTCCAAGGCAGTTACGTCGCATGTTATGTAAAAAGAAGTCATGTGATCACACTTTTGTGATATTGAGCTTCCTCTGCCCTCTACATCGCCTATAAAATTAAAACGTATTGTTGGCTATCTAAAAGCACAAAGAAATAAATAAAGAAGAGCAATGGGAAGCTTAAGATTGAGCACAGCTGTTGTCGTTGCAGTTTTTGTTTGTCTCTCCATCATGCAATCCCCTATAGGTAAGTAAATATTTGTTTAGAGAACTAATTAACAACGCAAATATGCTTGTGTCTTCTATATGTTATAATCCCATTTAACTAGTTACCACATTTATCAGATGTATACTGTGAATTGTCTCAAATATATTTCAATAATTTCTGTACAACATGGTACAGGATGGTTTACAAAGACATTGCATCGATTGAGAGAAATACAAATTAAACTGATGCGACTTGTTCGAAAAACCAAAGAATATGACATATTGTTAAGCTAGACAAGTACTCTTTCCATTTCAATTTAATTGTAGAGTAAATTTTTTATTACAAAAGATATCATTTGAAAAAAATTAATGTAAAGCTTATTAACTTCTATGATGTATGACTTTTTATATTTTTAATTTATTTTTATTGGTTAAAATATAATTAGATATATCGTTAAGGATGTTTTGTTTAGAAAATATACAAAATTAAATATTTATTAAATTTGTCTTCACAAATCTAAATGAAATGGAGGGAGTATGAAACTTAGCCATGTATTAAAAACCTCCTAGTTATTCAAAAAGTAACAATACAAACATTGGAATGCTTTATGATTTAAATTCTTTATAAATTACATTAATTAATTTCTTACAGGCTTTCCGCAACCCATGAAGTGTGTCTTTTCCATTGGGTTCATGTTCATCTTCAGATCCCCCCGGTGAAACATGCAATGCGAGATGCCTGAAGTCAGAGAAAGGCAATTTATGTTTGTGTGTTTTGTATTCTACTTTGTAACGGTGATTAGTGTTCTGTTTGTGTTGCGGTGATAAAAGTTTCATACAATGAAGCTTCCGATAACAAACTATATCCATTATGGTTTTTTAGAGCATAATTATCCCTATAACCCCAATATGGGTTTCTTAATGACTTGTTTAATAATAAAAGTTAGTTAAGAAATTTATTTAAGAAACCATAGATTTTGTGCTCCATTGGAGTTTCTTAATTAAGGGTTCTTAATAAAAAGAAGTAAACATTGTTTTTTTAAATTCTTTTTTTTAAAACATAGTAAAAGATAACATTTTAAACATAGATATTAAAAAAAAACTTAAAAACAAAGATTAGTAAAATAAACGAGAATAATTTGTTAAAAGTATCCGAACTCAGTTGTTGTCTTCATCACGTCCAAATTTACGCCATATATGTTCAACCAAATCAGATTTTAGTTGTTGATGCATTTGTCTATTCACGAATTCTTGTTCGAACACCCATCATATTGGCGATATTTGTAGGCATATCTGTAGAATACATGAGATCCACATGTGAACTTCACGTGGTCTTCGCCTTGTTGGAACTCTGAAACATCAAACTGAGTGTATCCATCTCGTTCGTCTTCTACTATCATATTATGGATTATGATGCATGCTCTCATAATCTTTCCAATTTTGACTTTATCCCGAAAAAGTGCTGGATTTTTAACAATGGCAAAGCGAGCTTGCAAGACTCCAAAGGTACACTCGACATCTTTTCGGACAGCTTCTTGACGTTGAGCAAATAAAACTGCTTTCGGCCCTTGTGGTATTGGAATAGATTGGATAAAAGTTGTCCCATTTCGGATAAATACCATCCGTGAGATAGTAAGCCAATTGATACTCTCTTCCATTGACAGAGCAAAGTGACTTGGAGAGCTTGACCATTTATTATGTCATCAAAAACAGGTGAGCGATCAAGAACATTGATATCGTTTAAGGTACCTGGAGGTCCAAAAAACGCATGCCATATCCAGAGATCATACGAAGCAATTGCCTCTAAAACGATTGTTGGTTTACCCGAACCACGAGAATATTGCCCTTTCCAAGCGGTGGGACAATTCTTCCACTCCCAATGCATACAATCAATGCTTCCTATCATCCCGGGAAATCCACGAAGCTCTCGCAATATCAAGTAGACGTTGAAGATCAGCCGGTGTTGGTCTTCTTAGGTACTCATCGCCGAACAAGTAAATTACTCCTTCCACAAAATTTCCACACATGACTGAGTTGTTGTTTCACCGAGCCGGATGTATTCGTCGACCGCATCAGCCGACACTACCTATATGCCAAGACACGAATAGCTGCTGTACACTTTTGGAGTGCTGAGAGACCGAGCCTTCCAAGACCATCTTTCTTTTGGCGAAAAAAGTGAACTTCGCTGGACAGCCGATTACAAATGTGCATAGAACAATGACTTGTTCATTCTAAAACGTCGACCGAAATAAATTTTCAGGATACGTTGAATTTTCACTGAAATAATCATTCCATAAACGTATATGGCCTTCTTCACGATTTCTTTCGATATAAATTCATTTTTTCTTTCCTTCCTCTCATCTTCTTGACCACCGTAATGAATGGAAAAATTCTCAAAAGTTTGATCAAAATGTTGATCAAAATATTGATCAAATGTATCATCATGTGATTCCTCAAAAGTGTTTTGAGAAGAAGAAGTCATATATGGTGGTTTGATTAAAGAGAGAAGATGACTTTGTTGTTAGGAATAAGTAGAGAAAGCAAGAGTGTTTTCATTAAAGAGAGAAGATGACTTTGTTGTTGTGAATAAATAAAGATAGCAAAAGTGTTGTGATTATATAGACAGAAGCATGTTTGATTCTCAACAACAATAGTAGACTAGCAATATCATTATATAGACAGAAGCATGTTCAACTATATTACAAGTATGTGACTCATCATACACAAGAAAACAAGAAACTTAATGCTCGTGACTGAGAGTGGCGCCCATGACACACAACAGACAAGAGTGGCATGATAAAGAGTGGCCCGTGACTGAGAGTGGCCTGTGACTCGTGTGCCTCCTCTTCTGTCATGTTACCTGCTTAGAAAACAAGAACAAGACACTTAGTTCCAAGCTAAACATAACAAAACAAGAACAAGAAACATACAAGGTAAACATAAGAACAAGACACATTTTAAACATAACAACAAATACATTAACTCCATACCAGAACAAACATAACACACAAACTTAAACATAGATTTTTTAAATGAAAAGAGAACAAGAACAAGAAACAAGAAACAAGAAACAAGAAACAAGAAACAGAAACAAGAAACAACAAGCTAATTATAAATGAAAACAGAACATGAAACACATGCTTTTTAACATGCCACACTAATTAGCCAACATTTCTGTAATTAGCTTCTTCTTTAGGGCTTCTTCTTCTTCAGATAGTGGCTCGGATTTTGCAATGAGTCTGTCAAGCAGACCCATCTTCGACAGTCTTTCTTTCATTGACAAGTCTTTTCCTTAATAGACCACATGCTCTGAAACTCAGAGAGAGCATTGCCATCCACTATAGTTCTCCTTACCAGATCCTTTCGCTGCCTTTACACCAGGAGGACGTTGCTCACCTAGATTGATAGTTGCTTGAGAGCTAGATGATTGAGCACCATCCTCACACCTTCTCTTCTTAGAGTTTCCATCAATCTTACTAGTAGCAAGTTCACACCATTTCTGGTCATACCGCAGCTCCTCCAAGCATGTTGAAGGTTAAATTTCACCCTTATGATCATTGTAGAAGATTTGGTGTGCTGCCTTCACAACATCATTCTCATTCTGCCCACTAGTTTTCTGTCTTGTTGCAGCCTCATAGGATCCAGAAAATTTGCAAACAAGATCGTTTATCTTCTGCCACCTTTGCTTACACTGAGTTGCCTCTCGCTTTTCACCTCTTTCAACCTTTGGACTAGCTGCAAAGTAAGCTGTCTATGCGTTTCCAGAAAGCCCCTGCTTTTTGCTCATTGCCTACAACATGATCCTTGCTCGTGTTTAACCATGCGCTAATAAGCACTACACTCATCTGAGGGACTCCAATTCTTTCTTTCTTTGCGCTCTGTAGGTGTCTCTTTCACCGATGCTTGAAGTTTCAGTATATTGCGTACCAAACAGAGGGAGTTGTGAGCTAACTGGCTCGTGAGGAAAGGGTTTAGGATCGAAATTATCTTGTTGACTGTTCAAAAGGTCAACAAAATTGGAGCTCTGACATATGAATTCAACGAATACATATCCTAAACTAGAACAAGAAGAGAGGAAGAAGAAGAAATGTGTTCCAAGACACATACAAAGAGAAGAAGAACGTGTTTAGAAGATGGAAAAAGGAGTAAAAGAAACCGGGTTTAATAGATGAGAAGAGAAGAAGATCATGTTTAGATATGGGTCTTTCAATTGCTCTTTACTCTTTGAGTTGAGTTGAGTTAAGATGACTTGACATGAATCTAACATATTTATAACTTACCACACAATCCTAATGTTAAACTAAAACAAGCATTGATCACACACGCATTCACTAACCACAACCCTAACTCTAACAGGCATTTACTAACCATCTCTATCAACTACTATCCAGACTAAAGAAATAAAGAAAAAAGAAAGACTTGAAGAAGAGTAAAGTTTTGGCAAACTTACCTCACCACAGTCGCATGTAGTTGTAGAAGAACTGGAAGTGTTAGCATTTGCCACAACAACCTCAACCACGATTACAAGACTTGCAAAAGAATTAAGACACTAAAAAGAATTAATTAACAGAATCAAGATTATGTTAAAGAGAGAGATCTCATAAGTGCAAACTCAGCTAGATCATCATTAAATTCCACGAGTAGATGATCACAAACTCTTAAACTAAACATGAATCAACAACAATCAAGAGAGAGAGAGAGAGACGAGAGCAATCAAACAACAATCAAAGAGCAAGAGGCGAGATATCTCATGGACTTGAAAGTAGTTAAGCCTCCTCAATGGTAGCTAAAGCAGTCTGTGTCTCAACAACAATTCAGAGCCATCAAATAGAGAGAGAGCGAGAGAGAGAGAGCGAGAGAGAGAGAGAGATCAAACCAACAATCAAGAGCAAGAGACAACGATAGCAACACTACTTTCCTCCGAGCAATCAAACAACAATCAAGAGGCAAGAGGCAAGAATAGGCAACACTACTTTTCTTGCCGAGCAATCAAACAACAATCAAAGCTAATATCAAATGACAAGAAAGCAAAAGAAAAAGAAGGTCGTGACTGGCGATTGAGAGAAGACGCACTCACCCGGAGTCCGACAAGAAGATGTGAGAGGGGCCCTTCAATGCGGAGAAGACGAGAGAAACGATCGATCGATCGCCTTCAATGCCGGAGAGTTCTCTTCTCTCTTCTTGCTGATATCAAAAACCGATCGATCGCCTTCATGCGGAGAGTTCTTCTCTCTTCTTCTGATATCCAGAAACCGATCGATCGCCTTCATGCGGGAGAACGAGAGAAGTCGAAGAAACCAAAGAGAAAGAGAAGAAAAGAAAAAGAGAAAAAAAAATGAAAATCAAGGGTTTGCTGACACGTGGTCAAGAAACCTTCACTATATCGGTTCCCAAAAAACACAAATTAATGATCGGTTTCCTTAATTTTAATTTACTTTTGATTTAATTAAATCATTGATTTTCTTTAAAACCCACTTAAAAAACGCCTTAATGATGCTCTTACTTCTCATTGTTGCGGTGATTTAATTTTTTTTTGGACACAATTGCGGTGATTTAATTTATATAGTATTTCATGATATTTTTGTGTGATAAACATTGTAATATTTTTTTATTGAGGTACATATTAGAATTTTCATATGTTTGTTTTTCAAAAAAAATAATCATTTATTTTAATTTCTATAAATACAAACTCAGTGGTTGGTGCATGCCCTCACTAATATTAAATGCATTTGGTCTTCCGTTTATTTAGCATCTACCGCTTTTATAGGCAGCACTGTTAATTAGATAGTATCTTAAGTTGACTATCTTAGTTTCATTAACAAAGATTTGTTTAACGCTTTTTAGCTGTAGTAATAGTATACAGTATACACTTTGGTGATCGACTTGGTATCTATAATCGCATAATTCACACTTCTAGCTAATAAGTATGACTGTATGACTGTTATAATTCATACAGTATGAATAACAGTCATAATTCATACTGTATGACTGTTACTACGGCTGCAAAGAAAAGGCCATTACACTACAATCCCATTTTAAAGAAATGAAACTAATGAACTAGATTTTGAACTCTAAACACAACTTTAGCTTATGGAAATTCATATGGGTTAAATCAGCTAATGATTCATTTACATACATGCAAATTGTTTGAGTTTTAGTTGATTGAATATTAAAATTATTTTGCATATATCTTAACAATATTGTGCAATACACGCTGATCACGTTAATTATATCTATTTTATTAAAACAGAAATATTCTTTTTAAAATTATTTTTAACTTTACAAAGAAAATTACAATTTGTGCCACTAGAGTTTTACCTTATATAACTCAATCTAATTCAGGAAATCTTTTCAAAAAAAAAAGCAATTAAACTATTAACACTAATATCTCGTCTATTATTTATA